>JAMXBD010004100.1:0-84612 GCA_024138025.1 Combretum micranthum
ATAGATAGTATTAATAACCACTATAAGATTTCACGTTAAGTATCAAAACTAAAGATATATACATAGTTTAGTTTCCATATTAAGTACAATACAAAGTAAACGATTATGTACGCTTATAGACAGAAAACGATGACCCAAAGATAAATCATTAGGATTATAAATACACAACGAAAACATAAACTGTTGAATAACTCAAAATCTGAACTCCAAATAAATAATCAAATTACGCTATTGTTCTAATTCGAGTTTTCTTAAGCTATTGAAGCCTGAAACAAAAACTGACCTAACGAGCTTAAGAAATCCTAATCGCGGGAGATAAAATTATACGAATAATTAACTACGTATATATAAAATCTAAAATTGTATTATTTGATAATCTAAGAGTTTTGTATATTCCTATAAACATATTTTTGTACAAAAACTCTCAAATATTAGCTAAATTGTACTTGTATAACTCGTTTAATTATCTCAAAACTCAATTAAATAATTAGTATATATATATATATATGAATTCGGTGCAAATTTGGTGAGGAAAGCTACAGAGCCGAAATCCAACAATAATTCTCTCAAATTTGTCAAACAAATCAACCTCCACACCAATCAAACAATGCCAAGTCACCCTAACATTAATTGGCTTGAAAATAACAGCCAAATGAGAACAAATTGAAGAGAAAAATCGAAAGAAAAGCGCAGCCGAAGTTCTCTCTTTTTCTTCTATATATATATATATATATATGTCTTTAAGACACTTTATAGAGAACAAACAAAACTCATCAATTCTCAAACTCCTCGGCACGAAACTACTCCCAAATAACAATCAAAACCAACCAAAAACAGGAAACAAATAGACCAAATCAACCAAGCTTGGATCAAAAGAAAAACAATACCGAAAACCCTTGAATACGAGTTCAAATGTAAGTTGATGAAATTCAAATGATTATCTTTCAAATCTAAGCTCTATAACTGACTTCTAATAATCTAAGGAACGTAATAAACACAATTACAAATCTCGGATTTCATCGGACGAGCCCAAACGAGGTAAAAATCCGAAACCCTAGTTTTACTTCTATAAGATCGAGATCCAAGTATATATGTTTATAGATGTGTTAGGAGTTGTTGTTTAACTATGCATAAGTTATATAAACACTTAGGAACGGTTTAATAATGTTTTTAACGTGTAAAATTTAAAGAACATGAATCGGACAGAGGAGGAAGATGATGAACAGTACCAACACTGTCTCAAAGCCGGCAATGTAATCGCTCAATGCCGGCGGCTTACATGGATAGGCCGGCGGTGTAAAGACGGCTTACACTGAACAGAGGCTACGTAAAATTATTTTCACGTAAAAATTAAATGTAAGCCGGCTACCTGGAGATTTACGCCGACGGCGTAGAGCCGGCGTACGTTGAAAGCCAACAGCTTTCAAAGCCAATGCAACTCCTTTGAAATAATCTTCGAAACCATATTTACACCGGCAACTGGGTTTGAAGGCCAGCGGCTTTGAGCCGGCGTACACTTAAAATTCTTCAACGAAAGCTTGTTTTAACAAAAACCGAACATATATAATACATATACATATGCTATATATCTATTTAGCATATTATATATATATGATAATATAAGAAATTACAGATAGTTAAATAAATACAAGTATTCAAGCATATTTAGATTTATATCTAATAACTTTTAAAACCCTAGAATTTAAGACAATATTTAGTATTAATAAAAAGTTAGTATTAGTCAAATATTTGTTCTAATTAGATAAAATAGGTAAGAATGAAAATTGAAAGAAGTTAAATTTTCGAGTAATGTGACTTCTAAAAATAACAAAATAATTATACGAGATAAAATAGGAAAAACACGACAACACTAAGAAACAATAAATAAAGATAATTTTCTATTGAGATCAGTATAGAATAACATAGAATTAGTATTAGTCATTACCAAAACCTTGCTAATATCGAACCTAGGACACTAGTCACATATAGGAATTTAATTATAATTTATATTGATGAATACTTTGTTCATCTTAAATAGGTGATTTTGATACACTAGAGGATCTACCAGCTGATTACTACGACCGAGTCAGTATGAGCAGGTGAGTAATTCAGTCATATTGTACTATTTGTGCTTGTAAGTAGTTGAATATGTAATGCAAAGATAATCAAATGAATGTTTGCTAAAAGTATGGTATGAGCTGATTGTATGACTGTTAAGATATCCTTACAAAAGCGATAATGCAATGATTTGATGTTGTGAAATAGTATAATAATGATTGTGTGTAATGTATGGTCATCGTGAAATTGATTAAGAATTATTGACTTGACAAAATAATATGATCATGCATTGCGCGAATTGCATAACTGCATATATATTGGTATGACAGCCTGCTACGTATTAATATTTTGAATCTCTGTTTATGTTTGGTTGTTCTAATGTGTTAGTTCTTTCAAGGTTCTCTTTGGTCTGGCGGTCCTATGGGATCTAGATGGCACTGAAGAACATCGCCCGTAGAATCGCTTTGAAATGATTAATACTTAGGGAGTTTCTAAGGGGATTGCAAGAGATGGTCAGTTTAATCAATTATATTCAAAGCGATAACCCTAAAACGAGAAATCGTTGATTCTCCTGTATACTTAGTCTCTCTTGGGCAGGTGGGTCATTGAGTACTGGTTCTTCAACCCTTAAAAAGAGGGCGTAAATATTTTTCCTGTTTGGATTTTAGATCATCCCAACTTGTATCTGTGCATATGGTTGAGTGCTTGCATTGCATATGATTTGCTAACAACTTGTGTGAAGTATAATATGTCTGGTTATTCACTAAGCTGTGGTTTTGCTCATACTCCTACAGTCTTTTCAGGTTTGCTTTACGACCTTGGTTAGTCACTTCCAGGAGTATGGCTCCGGTAAGAGCTTAGAAGCTGGAAGTCTACGGTTATATTTTAGTTTTATGGTTATGTACTATTAGAATAGGTTATTTAGTTGTGTACTTCAGTAGAACTATATGGTTTGTAATAGTTCTATAATATTTATTCACTAAGTTACTTCTTTCATATATTTGTTATTTCTTATCGAGCAACTAAAAAGACCCTATTGTTTTGAAAACCTATCATTATTTGAAGATAATCTAGTGATAGTATTCAAGTGTGACTTGTTTTGGGGGATCAGCGGCGGCAAGACCCGGGAACGGGAATGGTGGGAACAACAATAACAGCCGTGCTGGGTCAGCAATGCACGGGATGAGGATCTACAACCTCGAAGGGCAATGGGTATGCGAAGAGATGGGAAATGAAGACTGCGGATTGGCTGCTCTCGAGGAGGATAACGGCCCGGATTTTGGTCTTGTGACAGGTAGGTTTCCTAAGTCTTGTCTTTGTTTTTTGCTGCTTTGATTTGTTAAATTCAAGTATAAGAAAAGAAAAACAAGTTTGGTTAAGTTAAAGAAGTTAGGAAGATAAGTTAGGATGGTGAAGGTAGTGATTAGTAAGTGTTGGACGCAGGACACATACGGATAGCTAAGATGACTGCCTATGCTCTTTTTGACACGGGAGCCACATTCGTTTATCACCACCAGATTGGCTAGACAAGTTGGTTTACCAATAGTCACTGTTGCCTCTAGCTTTCGTGTTAAAACCCCTACTGGAAGCATTGTGACAACAAACGAGATGTTAAAGGATTGTCCAATGGAGATTCATGGGCATGGTACGAGGTGTGATTTAATAGTATGGAGATGAGTAGGTATGAGGTGATTTTGGGAATGAGTTGGCTAACCGTTGCTAAAGCCGTTGTGGACTGTCGAAGGAAGAAAGTGAATTTTAAGGATGTTAATGGAGTGGATGTTGAGTTCAGGTGAGACTGTATCTTCAAGAGGAAAGACCTAGGCTCATTTGAGTTGATCATGGATGGAGAGGATGAGGTTGAAAGTGAAAGTTTCTTAATGCAACGGAAAAGAGGAAGGATTACCTAAGATTGAGGATATAACCGTTGTCAAGGAATTTTCCGATGTCTTTCCGGACGAGTTACCAGGTTTGCCTCCTAAGAGAAATTGATTTTGAGATTGACTTAGTGCCGAACACCGAGCCGATATCAAAAGCGCCTTACCGTATGGCCCCTGTTGAGTTAAAAGAATTACAAAAGCAATTGCAAGAACTCTTGGACCAAGGATTCATAAGACCAAGTGTGTCACCATGGGGTGCACCTGTGCTATTTGTTAAGAAAAAGGATGGGTCAATGAGGTTATGTGTCGATTATCGGGAGTTAAATAAAGTTACCATCAAGAATAAGTATCCACTTCCAAGAATTGATGACCTTTTTGATCAGTTACAAGGGCAAGTGTATTTTCACGGATTGACCTACGATCGGGGTATCACAGTTAAGAGTCAGACCCGAAGATGTACCAAAAACTGCTTTTCGGACTCGTTATGGACATTATGAGTTCTTAGTGATGTCCTTTGGATTAACGAATGCTCCTGCTGCTTTCATGGATTTGATGAATCGGGTATATAAATCCTTGTTGGATAAGTGTGTGATTGTGTTTATTGATGATATTTTGATTTATTCAAGACGAAGGAACAACATGAAGAGCACCTTCGCATGGCATTACAATCTTAAGGGAACATAAATTGTATGCCAAGTTTTCCAAGTGTGATTTTGGCTAGATAGGATCTCGTTTTTGGGCATGTTGTGTCAGGTGAGGCATATCTGTAGACCCCGAAAGATTAAGTCTGTGGTGGAATGGAAGCCACCTAAGACCGTGACTGAAGTAAGAAGCTTTTTGGGTTTAGCTGGATATTACAGGAAATTTGTCCAAGACTTTTCCAAGATAGCCAAGCCATTAACCAGTTGACTCAAAAGAATGAAAAGTTTGTTTGGACGGAAAAGAGATCAAAGCTTCAAGAATTGAAACAACGACTTGTTCTGCTCCGATCTTGGTTTTGCCAAACCCCGAGAAACCCTACGGTACATAGTGATGCTTCGAGAAATGGTCTCGGATGCGTTCTCATGCAAGAAGGGAAGGTGATTGCATATGCATCAAGGCAGTTAAGGCCACATGAGCAAATTATCCCACATGATTGGAGTAGCCGCGTTGTCTTTGCTTGAAGATATGGAGACATTACCTTTGGACAAAGGTGTGAGATCTACACCGATCACAAAGTCTTAAGTATTTGTTCACCAAAAGGAGTTGAACATGAGGCAACGAAGATGGCTAGAGTTAATTAAGATTATGATTTGGGAATTAATTATTGCCCGGAAAGTAATGCGTTGCCGATGCCTAGTCGTAAGAATCATGGTGAAGTTGCAACTCTTTTGACAACCAGAAAGAATTGATAAAGAATTTGAGAGTTAAGCATTGAATTTGTTGGGCAAGACTTGGAGATGGAAATTGCAAATTTGGTGTTGGAACCAACTTTAGTAGAAAGGATTAAAGAGGCCCAACGTTATGATGAAGTGATTCAAAGGATAAAGAAGGAAGTTCAGGAGGGGAATATACTGATTTTACATAGATGAAGATGACGTGATAAGGATGAAAGGACGACTGTGTGTGCCCGATGATGAAGAATGAGGAAGAAATTATGAGCGAAGCACACAATTCTGGATACACAATACACCCGGAGGAACCAAGATGTACCAAGACCTTAAGGAATTATTGGTGGAACGGAATGAAACGGGATGTGGCAGATTTTGTGATTAAGTGCCCAACATGCCAACAAGTGAAGGTGAACATCAAAGGCCGGGTGGATTGTTAAAACCTTTGCCTATACCGAATGGAAGTGGGACCAGATTTCCATGGATTTTGTTTGTTTACCAAGGACACCGTCAGGTCATGATGCTATATGGGTTGTGGTGACCGATTAACTAAGTCTGCTCATTCTTGCCAATAAGTATGACTTTCTCTATGGATAAATTGGCAACTTTACATGAAGGAAATTGTCGCCTACATGGAGTACCGGCTGGGATTGTTTCGATCGAGACCCAAGGTTTGTGTCTAAGTTCTGGATGAGCTTGCAGAGTGTTGGGACAAGTTGCATTTTAGCACAGCTTATCATCCCACAGACTGATGGACAATCCGAAAGAACAATCAACTTTGGAAGATATGCTTCGGGCATGTGTGATGGAGTTCAAGGAAGTTGGGAAGCGCACTTACCTTTGGTTGAGTTCGCTACAACAATAGCTATCACTCGACCATCAAGATGCCGCCTTATGAGGCCTTATATGGACGTAAGTGTAGATCCCCGTTGTTTTGGGATGATGTGAGAAGATGTTCTTGGACTGATCTTGTACAAGATGCTGCCGACAAGGTTCGGATAATCCAACAACGGATGAAGGAAGCCCAAGATAGACAAAAGAGTTGGGCAGATTTAAAAAGAAGGATTCTTGAGTTTCAAGTGGGGATCATGTATTTAAAGATAAACCTATAAAGATTCACCGAGTCGCTCGCAAGGAAAGTTGAGCCCCGATATATTGGTCCCTTTGAAGTGTTGGAACGGGTGGGAGAGTTAGCATACGCCTTGCCTTGCCACCAAATCTTTCGGGAGTGCACAATGTTTTTCATGTCTCTGTTCTTCGCAAGCATGTCTCCGACCCGGATCAGATCATAGAATTGGAACCGTGTTACTAAAGGAAAACCTCACTATGAGGAGCACCCGGTGCAGATCTTGGATACAAAGGTACAAAATTAAGGAATAAGGAAATTAAGTATGTAAAGGTCCTTTGGAGGAATCATACACGAGGAAGCAACTTGGGAGGCAGAAAATGAGATGCGGCAGAAGTATCCAAACCTGTTTAAAGAATCAGGTAAGCGTTCAAGTTTTGAGGACAAAACTTTGTTTAAGGTGGGTAGGTTGTAAACCCCGGTTTTCATAGTAACTGAGTAAACTCAATAAATCGAAATCAAAACCCTAAATAGGATTAGTACAAGCAACCTAGAACCCTAATTCCGGCTTTTCTTCGATTCTATATAAAAGAACCTCTATAAGCTAAATTAATGTGGATTATCGTTTTATAGTATATTTCGAACCAAAAAATTTTGATTTCGAAAAATTTTCTATTCCGAGCTTTCCCGAGCTTCATTACGGAAAAGCGAGCCCCGGAACTAGAAACTCAGAAAAATATTCCGGAATACTCGTTAGAACCGAATTTTATAAGGATTTCAAAAATATATATTTTATAATTTTTCGGGCTATAAAAATTACAGTTATAGCCTTTTTCCCGTATTTTCGTTACTATCGATAAAGTAGATGTCTTATCTACTATTCCTTACTATTCACAAGTACAACCTACTACACACATACCCATACCCTATTCTTACAACCTTTCAATCACTCAATTCATTTTCTTTTCCAAGAAATTTTGTCTCTTAACAAATTATTACAATTAATACAATTTATTACACAAATTCAAATTTCAAATGAAATCAAATATATCCCTCTCTCACTCCTTACATTGGAAGGCGTGAAACCCTCCCATTTTGGCTCCAAAATGCATTGTTTTATATTTTTTTTAACACTCACAAACCCTAATTCCTCTAATATAAATAACCCTTTACTTTTCTCTCTCTTCACTTTTCATTTCATTTGTTCAATTGTTCCAAAAAGCTCTCAAACCCTCTCTTCTTTTCTCTCAATGCCGTGACCTCCCTTACACCACACACACAACACAAGCTTCAATTTTCTTCTCCATTCCTCATCTATTTCAAGCCTTAGGTGATGATTCCTAAGCCTTTACACTACTTAATCTTGTAATGGCAAGATTATTCATGAGTATTTTCACTCAAAGTCCCCATGAGCTCTTGCTAGGGACAAAGAAAATGCTACTACATGAATATCAAGCCATCACAAGAGTAGATCTTGTGTTTGATCAAGTTTTTGTTGAAGATATTTCATGTTCATGCATGTAGGAGTGGAGTAGAGTAGAGATCTAGCATAAAATTTCATGTCCATGCTTTTAAACTTCATATCATGCATCATAAGTAGTAGATCTATCATTTTTACCACTCACATTCATGTAGACATACTAGATCTCATCTTTATGTTGAGTTTATGTGCATTTATGGTCATAAATGCTTTTGTCTTGAGTAAATAACTTGCTAGTATGTAGATCTATAGGTAGATGAGTTAATGAAACCAAAAAGGAAAAGTTTTTGTTTGAAATACTCAAAGTCAAATTCGTATGGTTTTAAAGGCCTATTTTGAAAACCCTTTTATCAACTTCAAAACATGTATTTTACAAGAAAAATGAAGCCTTTAGGTGATAGATGGTGTTTGATGATATTTTCCATAAGTTTAAATGGGTTTCTACCAAAGGAAATGTTTAAAACAAGAGGTGAAGTCCAATAGAAATTTTGAGTTGAAAATCTTGTAGGCCAAATTCGTAATAATGGATAGATGGTTAGAAAACACTAGTTTTCCAACTTCAAATATGGTATTTTCTTAAATAAATAGAGTCCTTAGGGTATAGGTAAAATAAATACACAAAGTTCTAAGTATAAAATGCTTTTTCCTCAAGAGAATCAACTTGAAAATGAATTTTTCTAAATTCGGATTTTTGGACAAATCCTATTTGAAAACCTATTTACAAAGTGTAGAATGCAAGTTTT
Source organism: Combretum micranthum (assembly GCA_024138025.1). Taxonomy (NCBI): domain Eukaryota; kingdom Viridiplantae; phylum Streptophyta; class Magnoliopsida; order Myrtales; family Combretaceae; genus Combretum; species Combretum micranthum. The sequence goes on from JAMXBD010004100.1 coordinate 8,598, forward strand.
TATGTAGAAATGAAGGCTTGGGTAATAGGTTTAATAAAGACTTAATTTAGATAAAGATAAATTGATTTTTCTTAAAGAAATAACCTCAAAACAAATGAGATAGTCAAAGTTAGTAAACTAGTTTTTCTTGAAAGTGTATAATCATGGAGTTACACAAGTAAGAAGTTTCTAATTTTTCCTTTTAGTAAATAATTTCAAAAGCATGCATGCATCAAGTTCATATCATATCATTCATGATAGGAAATCATCTATATTGCATGAGTAGTTGAACTATATGCTAGAAACATCACAAACATCCACAAAAAGTATTTTTCGGAATTGGAGTCTTCGGACGACCAGAACTGTTTCCTCTGTTTGGTGACTTAAATATTTTCGAAACTTGAAAATAATATTAGGAATAGATAGATCTTTCGAAGTAGATAGAAATCGATATATTATATGCTCAATTCCGAGTCAAAATGAGTTTGATATGGTCATTTAAAGTTAGGACTTTATCTTATGCGGAAATTGACGAACTTAGTAGTTAGAATAGTTAAGTTATTAGAACCTTATGAGAAATACTCATTTTGGGTATTCCTTGTACTTAGGTGAATTGGAGGAGGATTTCCACTCCCCGAGGACTACTACGACTAGTGGATTTCTCCATGGCTGAGTGAGTTCATTTCTTAAATAGTTGTGCTCATGTATGTGCTTGTAATCGTAGTGGCATTAGAATTAGGAAAAGATAAAATTAAGTTGAGTGTGACATAATCTTGGTTGAATGAATGATAAGCATATCGAGACGAGACTTGTTGATAAATCATTGTATGAGCTAGTATAGACTTGGGATTGTCTGAAATTCTCTATGATCGCACTTAATCTGTCTAATTAATATGCCACGATTATATGAATAAATTGTACATGCATATCATTTAGTGAGTCACATTGCATTACGAGAATGCTTTTGGTGGGAACAAAAGTATGATCGGGAGGCAGCGGGTCTTCGTTAACATTAAGGATCTGCAGGGTCGCTTAAGTTAATGGGAAGTGGAGTAGACACTATAAACCAATACATATAAACAGGTGGAGGACCACCTTCATTAACATTAAGGGCCTATGAGGTCGCTTATGTTAATGGGAAGTGGAGTAGACACTATAAACCACAAGAGAAAATATTGGAATTGTGGTCGCATGTTTATGGACCACCCCAAACCCGAATGGAGGGCGTAAATCCATTCACATATGGCTCCCGGAAAGTCATATGCTTGTATGATCATTTGCTTGTGCATCTCATATGGCTGCTAATAATTGTCTTTATATACTATTGTTGAGCATTATTTATTTGTGAATGAATCTCACTAAGCCTGTAGCTTATACCCCGATAGTTTTGTTGTGGTGTTCCTATTTTTGGTTGTTCCGAGAGGACACATTTCACAGGGTTATCTTTTGGATGAAGGAGCTTTTGAAGAAGTCGGGACCTAGCTAGAGGCATGGACTTCTAGGAAAATCTCCTCGATATAGACCTTAGTATTTGTAAATGTGAATTTAGAATGGACGGATTTCATTATTATTTGGCGGGGGAATGCCCCCTTGACTTTTGTAAAGACTTAATTTATTTATATCGTTGTGATTTCTATTCTTAATGCTAATGTATACCTTCTTTAGACTATTCGATTCAAAGTGTGATCCTAAAAGTGGTGTAAGTACACCTTACACCCGATATGTGAACTTATGGGATGACTAAGGTTGTCATACTTAAGTTTAAATATCGAGTGTGGTGGACTGTCGCGTTTAGGGTACCCTTTGGGGCGTGACACTTACGCCCCTATAGTTATTACTTATGGCAGCACGAATTCATTTGGCTTAGGCTAAGGCAGGCTACAGCTCAGGTACCGAAGCTAGGAGTTTCCCTTAAAAGTTTACTTTGGTTTTGTTTAGACTTCCGTTGGAAACTAAAGGACTCTGGATGACTGTAATGGACTTAATGTTATTTTGCGGGGGGATTACCCCTTAGACCTTGTAATTTATATATATGTTTTGGTTTATTATCTATGGTTAATGAATGCCACATTAAACTTCTTAACTCCATTGATTAGAGTATTCTATTGTCGTAAAGGGACGCTTTACATCTATACAAGACTCCCGAAGGGCTCGGATAGGAATTCGAGAGTCTTATATAGTATGTGGCAGACTGTTACGTTTAGGATACCCTTATGGGGCGTGACAATCTCATGTATGGAGAGAAGGCAACCATGCAGCAGATTGGTTAGCCAAAAAAGCTAGAGATATTCAGGTTGACTTCTTCCCTTGGAATAACACAAACCTTGAGCCAAATCTGAAATTCATCCTATGGAAAGACAAATATGGCATATCTGATTTTCATATTGTATAACTTTTTCGTTGTATGTAAGGGAGTAGTACTCCTTGTTTCCATGTTGTTACTTATTTTGAAGGGGAGTAGTACTCCCTTGTTTATTTTCCATGCATGTCGGTTATATATGTAAGGGGAGTAGCACTCCCTTATTTATCTTTTTACATGCTCTACAGGTTTATGTAAAATAGGGATAAGGCTTTATGTCTCCCCCTTCCTTGTAATTCCTTTTTCATCTAATAAAAATTGAGGCTGGCATCCTCCCCCGTGAACGAGGTTTCCAAAAAAAAAAAAATCCTAAACCTAAACCCTAACCCGGGTGCAGTTCCTTCTTTGCCCAAAATTAAAAAAAATTCTATTTTCTTTCTTTGTCTTTGTTGTCTCATCATCTGATCGTCCGATTCTCTTCGGTTAATCGGCCATCCTATCCTCATTCTATCCCAAAAAACCTCAAAAATGTTTATTCTCTAATTATTGTTACCATTAGGAAAGTTATCCTTTTAGGTTCTAAATTTCGTTTAGATCTGTGTCAACAATTGGAAAAAAAAAAAAAAAAGGAAAGAAAGAACAAAAAGCACCAGTTTTAGAGGTACGGTTTAGTGTGTTTGTATGGAGTAGAAAAAAACATGGCATAGATTCAGTTGCAGCAACAGGGGCTAATGCCTGGAGCAAACGGTGTTGCGGTCGCCGGTACCGATACGGGAGCGGCTGCCAATCAATTTCCGCCTATGTCTCTCTATGTCGGCAACTTGGATTTCGCCATAACTGATTCGCAGCTTTATGACCTGTTTAACCAGGCTGGCCAAGTTGTTTCGGTTAAGGTTTGTAGGGATTTAGGGTCCCACTGGTCACTTGGTTTCGGTTATGTGAACTACAGAAGCCCTCAGGACGCGACTAGGGCAATGGAGCTGCTTAACTTCACTTCACTAAACAACAAGCCTATTAGGATCATGTATTCACACAGGGATCCTAGTATTCGAAAGAATGGCAGCGACAACATATTTATAAAGAACCTGGACAAGATGATTGATAACAAGGCATTGCACGATACTTTTTCTTCATTTGGCAACATCTTGTCCTGCAAAATAGCTACTGATGCTCAAGGGCAGTCAAAGGCCTATGGTTTTGAGCAATTTGACAATGAAGAATCTGCACAGAAAGCAATTGACAAGTTAAATGGGATGCTCATTAATGACAAGCAAGTTTATGTTGGTTAATTTCTTCGAAAGCAGGAAAGAGATAGTGCTCAAACAAAGACAAAGTTTACTAATGTGTATGTGAAAAATTTGTCCGAATCAACCATTGATGAGGAACTGAAAAAAAAAAAAACATTGGGTGAATATGGTACGATAACAAGTGCTGTTATAATGAGGGATGGAGATGGAAAGTCGAAGTGTTTTGGTTTTGTCAACTTTGAAAATGCAGATGATGCTGCCAATGCTGTGGAGGCATTGAATGGTAAGAAGTTTGATGACAAGGAATGGTATGTTAGCAAAGCTCAGAAAAAGTCTGAAAGAGAGATTGAGCTGAAGGAACGCTTTGAGCAGAACATAAAGGAGACTGTGGACAAGTACCAAGGTGTAAATTTATATGTGAACAATTTGGATGATACAATTGATGATGAGAAACTCAAGGAATTGTTCTCCGAGTTTGGTACTATTACTTCTTGCAAGGTTATGCGTGACCCTAATGGAATTAGCAAAGGTTCTGGTTTTGTAGCATTCTCATCTCCTAAGGAGGCAACCCGAGCTCTTGCTGGGATGGCTAATAAGATGGTTGTTAGTAAGCCCTTGTATGTCGCAATTGCACAGAGAAAGGGAGAAAGGAGGGCAATATTACCTGCTTAGTTTTCACAGATGAGGCCTGTCGTGATGGCGCCTTCTGTTGGTCTTCGGATGCCATTGTACCTTGGTGCTCCAGGTATGGGCCAGCAATTTCTCTATGGGCAAGGTCCTCCAGCTCTTATCCCTCCTCAAGCAGGATATGGTTACCAACAGCAACTTTTTCCGAGTATAAGGCCTGGAGGAGCCCCCATGCCAAACTTCATGGTTCCACTGACCCAGCAAGGTCAACAAGGACAACGACCTTCTAGTCATCATGGAGCAGGCCCAGTGCAGCAAGGTCAACAGCCTTCTCCACTAATGAAGCATCAGATGCTTCCAAGGGGTTGTATGTATCGCTACCCTCCGGGTCGCAATATGCCAGAGGTTCCTATGCCAGGTGTTGGTAGAGGAATGCTTTCTGTTATATATGACATGGGTAGTATGCCATTACGAGATCATTCTGTGGGCCAGCCAATGCCTATGCAGGCTCTAGCTACTGCTCTTGCCAATGCATCGCCTGAGCAGCAGAGAACAATGTTGGGTGAGAGCTCGTACCCTTGGTTGATCAGCTGGAGCATGAAAATGCAACCAAGGTGACAAGAATGCTTCTGGAAATGGATCAGACCGAGGTACTGCATTTACTCGAGTCACCAAAGGCTTTGAAGGCGAAAGTCAATGAAGCCATGGATGTCCTCCGAAAGGTTGCTCAGCAGGCTAACAATGCCTCGAACCAACCGGCGTCCCTTTCTTTAGAGCTTACTCAAAGTTCAATGTGGAAGCGCCTTTCCATTAGCATGGAAATTGGAAACTTTGGTCCATGATGTGCACCTGAATCGGGTCTGTGGGCTCGTTTGTTCTAGGATTAGTATGGAATTGTCTTTGCCCTTGGGATAGAAATTTTCATATATTATATCTACCTAAGTAAGGCCTGTGGGCTGGTTCTAAACCATTTCGACTTTTGAGTTTTCTTACCATGGGAAAGGATTTAATACTCGGTATGCAATATGCATTTGTATATCAGTTCTAATATTGGCAAATATCTCATTGTATCTTTGAAAAATTGGCTTCTCAAAAAATAAAAAGATGTGATTAGTTAAAAAAAAAACCTAAACCCTAAACCCTAAACCCTAAACCAAACCAAAACCACCTGCCAAAAAATTCTAGAGAGAGAAAATCCTCTCCCTTCTCTTTAGAATTCTAACTCCTAAACTCATAGTTCTTCACCCTCCGAGGGGGTTTCCCACCTCTTTGAGGTGGTTTATCCCACAATCTTTAGCCTAATCTCTCAATTAATACATTTTTTACATCAAAATCCTTACAAGTTCACATCTTTTCATGTTCTTTAATGGGTTTTCAGCATTTCGGATTTTACTCATTTCTTGAGTATTTTTCGTTTTGCTTTCTTTTTTCTGCTTGTTCTTCTCCTCTTTTCATGGTTTAGGTCACCATTGTGAAGCCTTCATCTTTTTTGTTCTTTCTTGGTAGTGTTTGGGTGGCTTTAGTGGGGTTTTCACCTGCTGGGTTCTCGGGTATTTTAAGGAAAAAAGAAGAAGAAGAAGAAGAATGAAGAAGGAGCTTTAGTTTCTTGTTGTCCTTGCTCTACAAGCGCTCAAGTAAAAAGTGGCTGTGGCTTTCGGAGGTCTTTTTGTGGCTGTGGGACTCATATTCAAAGGGTTTGCGACGTCTTGTGTGGAGCAGGAGTTTGGAAGTGGTGGCTGGATCGTGAAAGGCTTGAGATTAGAAGCTGTGAACTCCTTATATGTGTTTCTCGCGGTGGGGTTCATCTTGAAAGTTGTTGGCTGTATAAGTTGTGGCTGGGTTATCACTTTTTTTAAGCTCCAGGGTCGTCGGTTTCTCCATATATAGCTGCTGTCCTCCTCCATTTGATGCTGTCGTCTTCTCCATGGTGTTTACATTTCGAGCTATCCAAGCTCAGGTCTAACATTGTAAAAGGATTTGGACGCAGCAAGTGGTCATCTTCTGTGCATGGATTCTTTCATCTGTGGACGCCATACTGCTTGCAGCTTGTTCTGCTGTTTTTTCATCGTTTTTCCTCCGCTGCTGAGCTCAACAATAACGGTAGCGTCTGACACTGGGCGGTGTCTGGGATTCGGTGACCAAGGCTGAAGTTACAAGTTTCCTTTTTGGGAGTTGTCTATCCTTTGCTGCTCCCTTCTGTCCGTGACGTCAACTCCAGCTTTCATTTTAGGAAGGAGCCGTTCTGCAGAAGTCCAGGTCAGCCCTTTATTTGTCTTTCAAACTCCTATCCTGTGCGCGGGCTCTTTTCTTTTTGGTGTTCTGGACGTTGGAGAGTCTGGTTCTCCTTTGTTGAGCTGGGTTGCTTTCTTCTCGTGGGCTGGATTATTTTTAGCTTGGTGCCGGCAGGTTTTTATTATTCTTTGCTGGGCTTCGGTTAGGCTTTATTTTGCTACGAAGGCTGGGTTCCTTTCTTTTTTTAACCCCCCTGGTCTTTTCTGGTGTCTTCCCGTGATCTATCTTCTCGAGTGGGGCTATTTTGATTTGGGTGCTTTTCTTGCCTCAAGCTGGCCTTGTTTTTTATTTGCCATATTGGGCTTGGTGTGGGCCTCCTTTCTGTTTATCTTTTAGGCGTGTGGGCTGTTTGTTTGAAGGCTGGGTTCTCCTGCTCGAGCTTATATGCTTCAAAGCCAGTTTTCTTTTTCCGTTCTTAAGTCAGCAGGTAGTCCTAAAGTGGCCTTTTGGTTCCTAAAGGCTGGTTGGTTGGTTTTTGGCGCCTACGCGGCTGGGAGATTCCGAATATTGATATTTCATTATTGGTCTGCTTATACCTGCTCCACGTGATATATTAAAAAAAAAAAAAAGGAGACATAAAGGATTTTTGGTTTTCGTAGTGGTATTGTCTATTTTATCAATGGTTGAATGGCTTCTTCATCAACTAAAGATGCACCAACGACAATGATGTGAAATCAAGAGGTTAATAGTGAGGTTTCACCGAGGAGTTTTAAGAAATCTTTTGCTGCTGTTGTTGGTGCACCAACTCCTCCTTAAGATGCTATTCTTGGAATTAAAGCTCCAACTACATACAACGGAAAACCAGCAGTGATCCTTAATTCTGAAGAACATAACAAATTGTGTGCTCCTTTAAAATATGCTCTAATTGGCTCATTCTCCTACTCAAGACCTCCTCTACAGGAGATCAAAATTTCTTTTGCTGCCAAGGGTCTTAAAGGAGAGGTACATATCAGTCTTCTAAATCAAAGGCAGGTTCTTATATGCCCTACTATACAAAATGATTACACACGGTTATGGGAAAGGAAGACATGGACTATAAATTCGTCTATCATGAGAATCGTCAAATGGTCTTCTCATTCTCATACATTAAAGGAATCTCCAATAGCCCCGGTATGGATTGCTCTACCAAAAATTCCTGTTCATTTTTTTTTATAAATCCATGTTGATTGCTATTGCTTCTGCTATTGGAACTCCTTTAAAGTTAGATGAACCAACTGCAAACCTATCCAGGCCTTCTGTAGCAAGGATTTTAATAGAATTAGATGTCTCCAAAAAAACATCTAATGAGATATAGCTAGGTGTTGAGAAAGATGGTTTTTATCAGCCAATTGTGTATGAGAATATCCCTCATCACTGTTCTAAATGTTTTAAAATGAGACATTCTCTGGAAAAATGTAGGACTTTTCCTAATGATCAACAACAATTGGCTGATTAAAATATACCACTCCAAAAAGAAAATGTCTCAAAACCAATCATTGTTGATAAATCCAAACAAACAAAACAAATTTACATCCCAAAAAAGGATCTTATCAACAATGATAAAGGAAAGGAAAAAGTTTCTTCTCTTGAAATTGTACCTCCAAGTCCTACACAAGATGCAGGTTCTCCAAAAGAAGACCAATTACAAGTAAAGGCAACCTACAACAAAGACCCATCCCCAGCTTTCACAATAGCAAATTCTGCTGAGATGGGGAATGGCAATCCACCTGTTTCTGAGACATGTCATCATATAGACATTTATGATCATGCAAAGGAGCTTCAACAAACCACTCAAGAAGCCCAACATGAGTATATGCTCCCCCCAAGAGGTACCCTTATCTCACACTCTCCATCTCCTTTAACTGTTTGTGTTCTAAATGCAGAGGATACTCCTCCCGGTTTAATGGTTAGAGGATTTGGTGAGGAATCATTGTATACCCCTAAAGGTCTTACTGAAGGGGAGGAATATGATCCCATAGCTCTTGTCTATGGTAGTCAACATTCCTCCATGGAATCAAATGTCTCAAAGGATAATGAGGAAGAAGGGGATGATTCAAATTTCGATCCAATCATACCACATAAAGGCAAATCACGTGATGACTCTCATCTACTAATGAACAAGGATAAGTCCCTTACTTATGATCCAGGTAGGTCATCATGTCCCACCTCTCCTTATGCTACACGGGCACGTAGCAATAATTTGTTTGGTGCCCAATACAAACATTCTCTATGAAATCAATTTATTGGAATATTAGGGGCATAGTTAATGGTCGTTCTATCAATAGATTAAAAAGATTAACTAAGCTCCATAAACTCCAATTTATTATGATAGCTAAACCCATGACTTTTGTAGATAAAATTGATAATATTGCAAGGAAATTAAATTTTAGAAATTTTGCTTCAAATGTTAACTCAAAGATTTGGATCTTTTGGAAAGATTTCATTAACTGCTCTATCATCCTAAATCATGAACAATTTATGCATTTACAATGTACTGAACTCAATGGTCTCGATTCTTTTCATGTTACTGTGGTTTATGCAGAGTGCAATAGGTTTCTTAGACACCAGCTATGGGACAATCTTAGAAAAATACATGAGGACAACAAAGATCCATGGATTGTTGCAGGAGACTTTAATACTGTCCTCTCACCATATGAAAGGTCTGGAGGTAAATCATATCCTGCACAATCCACTCTTGATTTTCAATCTATGATGCATGATTGCAATCTTTCTGATGCTGGTTATGTTGGGAGTGATTTCAGTGGTCTAATAAAAAAGTTCATGTTAGGCTTGATAGGGCTTTAATCAATGATACATGGATTTCTAGGCTAGAACCTATCAAAGTTGAACATCTGAACAGTACATGTTCAAACCATCATCCCCTCTTATTGAGCTATGATACAAAGATGGATGGAAGGTTTTCTAAATTTAAATTTCAAAATATGTGGAATAGACATCCTTCTTTTCTATCAGTAGTCGAAGCATCATTGAGAGGGGAATACAATGTGTCTGGTCTTATTAACTTCCAACTCAAACTCACTAGATTAAAACATTCTCTTAAGGCTTGGAACAAATTTTTTTTTGGAAATATCCATAAAAAGCTTAATGATAAAGAGAATGAAGTGGCTGATCTGGAAAGGCATTTTGAAACCACAAATGAACAAGACATTTATGTTAATCTTCAGACTACTGAAAGAGAGCTAATGGAGTTAATTAACCAAGAAACTATCTTTTGGCAACAAAAATCTAAGGTTAATTGGTTAAAGGATGGAGATAGGAATACTAAATATTATCATGCTATAGTTAAGGAAAGGAGGCATAGAAATAGGATAAAAAAGATTAAAGAGCATGATGGTAGCTGGATAGAAAGAGATGCCTTAGGTCCTTCTGCTTCTAATTTTTTTCAAGATCTCTTAACAAAGGACTCTCAAGTACAACAATTTTCTAGACCTGAGTGGCTCAAACATATAATATCTGCATCTGATAATTCTTACCTCATCTCAACTCCATCCTTTGAAGAGGTGACAAATATTATTAATGAGTTAGCAAATGATTCAGAACCCGGACCAGATGGATTTGGAGGTCTGTTTTATAAAACTTGCTGGGAAATTATTGGCAAAGATTTTTACAAAGCTGTAATTGAATTTTATGAAGGTTTGCCACTCCCACGGTTTAATACTGCAGCATCCATTGTTCTGAAACCTAAAAACAATAACCCACAGACTTGGAAGGATTTCAAACCTATTAGCTTATGCAATACCACTGCAAAAATCTTTTCAAAAATTCTCACCAGCAGGCTTGGTGAAATCCTTCCTAGGCCTATAAGCTTCAACCAAACGGGTTTTGTTAAGGGTAGAAACATCATTGATAAATATTCTTCTAGCCCAGAAGTTATTATATGATCTAGATTATAAAATCAAGGGAGGGAACCTAGTCATGAAATTGGATATGGAAAAAGCCTATGATAGGCTTGATTGGTGTTTCTTGTTTCTATGCTTGACTGTCTAGGCTTTCATTGGAAATTTACTTACATGGTGGAAAGAATTATGTGCAATAGCTGGTTCTCTGTCATAGTTAATGGCAAGGGCTCGGGTTTCTTCAATTCTTCTAGAGGCCTTCGATAAGGAGCCCCTGTCTCCTGCCTTTTCATTATAGCTTCAGAATTTTTGTCTCAAGGTATAAACCATCTGTTCTCCACTTATCCTTCTACCAGATATAAGACTGGTGCTCCCACTTGGATTTCTCACCTTTACTTTGCTAATGATTGTATTCTTTTTATGAACGGTGCAAAATCTTTTGTGAAACGTGTCCTTGATTTTCTTTCTCTGTATGAATCTTTATCTGGCCAAAAAATTAACCGCCAAAAGAGCTCCATAGTCTTTCCTAGGAAAGATAAATCCTCCAGGAAACGGCCCATTAAACTCCTGACTGGTATGAAGGATCAAAATTTACCCATCTACTATTTAGGGTTTCCTCTCTCCCTCGGGTAGCATGATCACCAAAGCTTCAATGATTTATTCCAAAAAGTGTCACAACGCCTTCACAACTGGGCAAACTTGTGGCTCTCAAGTGGGGGTAAAATCATTCTCATCAATAGTGTTTTATCCTCTCTTCCCCTCTATCTCTTTCAATCAGTTTAACCACCTAAGTGGGTGATTAAAAAACTTGAGAGCATGTTTGCTAATTTTTTCTGGGGACTCCTCTTCCTCTAAGGCCACTCACTGGTCTTCTTGAGCTAAATTATGTCTTCCTGTTGAAGAAGGTGGTATTGGGTTTTGATCTTTATCTAATATCTCCACCTCCTTTGAAATCAAGTTATGGTGGCACTTTCGTACTCAATCTTCTCTTTTATCCCATTTTCTACATTCAAAATACTTAAAGAACCAACATCCTGCCCAAGCATCCATAACCCATAGTTCTTCCCCTCTTTGGAAGAGATTCCTTAAAGCTAGGAATTTAGTTGAACCTTTCATATTCTTTGGTCTGGGTAGGGGTGACATCAATTTTTGGTATGATTCCTGGCTCCACTCAGGCTGTCCAGCCAATCACACTTCTGTTCAGACTCCTAGGTTGCTAGTTAAGGATTTATGGCAGGGAGATGCTTGGTATGTTGATCATCTCATCCATTTGGTCCCTATCCACCTTGTTAAAGAAATCCTTACTTTACATGTAGAACCTTGGAACCCTGACACACCTTGCTGGAAGCTTTCTATTAATGGATCCTTCTCTGTTGCTAGCACTTTTAATCATATTAGGATCAAAGCTCCAGCTAATGACACATTTTGTTCTATATGGTCTAAATTTATTCCCTTAAAAGTGTCTTTTTTCATCTGGCGTGCTATCAAATCCTTTATCCATACTGATGACATACAATCCAGCTGGGGCCTCAACCTTGTTTCTAGATGCTATCAATGTCTACATGACTGTGAATCAACTATGCACATTTTCTTTACTTGTCAGTATGCTCTAGATGTTTGGAAGGATATTACTTCTCACTTTGGCATCTCTTACCTTCCTAACATTACATCCATAGATGTCATGTTGAAATTCTGGAAAAGTAAAATTGGAAACATCAAGAATCATGTCAGGAGTTTTGTACCTATTATTGTCATATGGCATCTATGGATTGAAAGAATAATAGGAAGCGTAGAAATACATCCCATCCCTCTAAGTTTCTTATCTTGCAGGTGATTGATGAGCTTAGAAATTTAGGAAGGGCCAACCCGTTATCACAAAGACAAGTCCAAGAAGATGAGGATCTCTTCAAGACTTGCATTAAGCCCCCTAAAAGGAAACGCATTCACTCAATATCCTGGTTAGTCCTCCAAGAGGTAGATGTAAACTCAATGTTGATGGGAGTTTAATGAATGGTGTGGGTGGTGGAGGGGGAATCCTCAGGGGTAAAAATGGTAATGTTATTTGGTACTTTCGTTTTCTTTCTCTACACCAGTCCATTGAGAGTATAGAATTGTCTGCACTTATCAAAGGTCTAGAATTTTGCAGTACTTATGGCTTCAAACAAGTTCATGTTGAAACTGATTCTAATGTCATTTCAAAGTGGCTATCCTCCACCAAAGTTGGATAGGACAAGTGGCATGATATTTCATGGGCAAGGAAACTACTATAGGATACACATATCACTCTATCTCATGTATGGAGAGAAGGCAACCATGCAGCAGGTTGGTTAGCTGAAAATGCTAGAGACACTCAGGTTGACTTCTTCTCTTGGAATAACACAAACCTTGAGCCAAATCTGAAATTCATATTGTTTAACTTTTTATTGTATGTAAGGGAGTAGTACTCCTTGTTTCCATGTTGTTTAATTATTTTGTAAGGGGAGTAACACTTCCTTGTTTATTTTCCATGGATGTTGGCTATGTATGTAAGGGGAGTAGTACTCCCTCATTTATCCTTTTACATGCTGTACAGGTTTTATGTAAAATAGGGGTAAGGCTTTATGCCCCGCGCACCCCCCCCCCTCCCTTCCTTGTACTTCCTTTTTCATCTAATAAAAAATTGAGGCTGGCATCCTCCCCCCGCGAACGGGGTTTGCCAATAAAAAAAAAAAAAAAAACCCTAAACCCTAAACCCCTAACCCTAGACCCTAGACCCCAGACCCTAAAACCCTAAAACCTAAAACCCTAGACCCTAAACCTAAAACCCTAAAACCCTAAACCCTTAAAACCCTAAACCTGGACCCTAAACCCTAAAACCCTAAACCGTAGACCCTAAACCCTAAAACCCTAAACCCTATACCCTAAACCCTAAAACCCTAAACCCTAGACCCTATATTTTCAAAACTCAAATGACCTTACATGACAAAGATAACCTGAGAAATGGATAGATCTTTTCAAATAGGTAGAAAACAGTATATTATATGCTACACGGGCACGTAGCAATAATTTGTTTGGTGCCCAATACAAAGATTCTCCATGAAATCAATTTATTGGAATATTAAGGGCATAGTTAATGGTCGTTCTATAAATAGATTAAAAAGCTTAACTAAGCTCCATAAACTCCAATTTATTATGGTAGCTGAACCCATGACTTCTACAGATAAAATTGATAATATTGCTAGGAAGTTAAATTTTAGAAACTTTACTTCAAATGTTAACTCAAAGGTTTGGATATTCTGGAAAGATTTCATTAACTGCTCTATCATACTAAATCATGAACAATTCATGCATTTACAACATACTGGACCCAATGGCCTTGATTCTTTTCATGTTACTGTGGTATATGCAAAGTGCAACACGTTTCTCAGACACCAGCTGTGGGACAATCTTAGAAAAATACATGAGGAAAACAAAGATCCATGACTTGTTGTGGGAGACTTTAATATTGTCCTCTCACCACATGAAAGGTCTAGAGGTAACTCATATCCTGCACAATCAATTCTTGATTTTCAATCTATGTTGCATGATTACAATCTTTCTGATGCTGGTTATGTTGGGAATGATTTTACTTGGTCTAATAAAAAAGTTCATGTTAGGCTTGATAGGGCTTTAATTAATGCAACATGGATTTCTAGGCTAGAACCTATCAAAGTTGAACATCTAAACAGTACATATTCAGACCATCGTCCCCTCTTATTAACCTATGATACAAAGAAGGATGGAAGGTTTTCTAAATTTATATTTCAAAATATGTGGACTCAACATCCTTCCTTTCTATCAGTGGTCAAAGCTTCATGGAGAGGGGATTGATGTGCTGTGATTAGTATTGAATTTTAAAGCATAATTCTAGCAAGCGTACTAGGTCTTCTATTGTAATATAGCATGAATAAAGTGTCGATCCCACGAGGATTTACTAACTACTAGACAATTATCAACTAATACTAATATCTAGGCAATTGATCTTTTTAAGATGATTAAGTTAAACTAACTTTTCTAACTAATTATCTATATGAATGCAATGAGCTTTTTAAAGAGAGGGAGATGATGAACAGTGTGGGAAGGAGTAGAATCCACTTTAAACTATTGCCAATCAACTTGAACTCATGTTATAATGATGATTAGATTCATGAACATTCATAAGAAATTATCAAGATTTAAAAACAAAGTTTAAAAATCTTTTAAACCACAAAACAATTCAATAACTTCCGTTAAATAAATCATTAGTGGAATCAAAATTATAATTATAAACCTCCCGATTCTATAATTGACTAATACTTTATATTAAAATCTCCTAATTCCTTAGTGAGAAATCAACATAAAACATTGCATTAATATTCATGGACAATTTCTAAACTAGATTAAACTACGCCGCTTCCGCAATGGCAATTTAATCTCAATTTATGAATTCATGTGAACACTAATTTCCCTTCCGAGTTATTAGAATTCTTATACACCAAAACATTATGAATAATCAGAATTCAATATGAATATTTCATGATTCTAAATATCTTATAACATGGATTCAAAAATCATCTTAGCATGTTTAAAGCTTCATCAACTTCCCACAAAAAGGGTGTCGAGCCTGGATTTTCCCACTATCTGGTTCATTTCTCCTAACTCGATTCACATTAAACCCGAACCCATTTAACATGAATCCTCGACTAAGGGTTAAAAGAAATTTTAATTTTGAAAACTTTTTAGAGTCGCCACCCGATATAAATCGGGAAAAAATAAAAGCTAGGATCAATGGGTCGGTTGATCCTAACTTAGCTACTAATCTGCGAAAATTTGATTTGAAAATCAAACTTTTAAAAAAACCAGATATCATGGATTCGGGGGCTAACCTATTAAAACCAAATCGGTTATCACTTTCTGAATTTTAAATTTATAATCCATCCTTTATATGCTCAAAAATTCAAATAATATATTATGAAACAATATTCACAAATCACATTATTCATTTTTTATTTTTTATATGCTTTTCTTCATTTTTTTTTAGAATATCAATATCAACAAATATATTTCCTTTTCTTTTAAAAAAAAAACTTATATTTACAAAATAGTTATTGACAATATTTAAAAAACAAAAACATTTTTTTTTATTTTTTAATGTCGCCCCGCAGGTGCCTACGTACTCACTAATCGAGATCAGACAAAACGTAGTTCTTTTAAAAAGAACTTTAATTTGTTGATCAATTTTATATTTTTGAACTTTTCTCACTTTAAGTTCATTAAATTTTAAATTTTTGTGAAAACCATTTTTTATGATCCTATGATCTAATCAATTGATTTTCATTTCATGAAAACATATTTTTCTAAGTCCAAAAATCATTTTTTTTTATTAAAAATTTTGGTTTTGGAAAATCCAATTTTGTCATTTTTATTTATTTTTATCATTATTATTATTATTTTTTTGGCACATAAATTCACAACATATTCAAAATATTTTACAATACATTAAAATTATTTTCATGCATCAAATACACATTTCTAAAAGCAATTTATGTATAAATACATATTAAAAATATTCAAAAATATCAAAAAAATAAATTTATATGAAAAATAATTATTTTGATTTTTCTAGATTTTTCTGAATTTTTTCGAATTTTTTATGAATTTTTTACTATTTTTTGCTATTTTCCGAAATTAATTATATAATAAACTAATAATAAAATAATGCGGACTGACTTGGGCCGTTGGATGGAGCGGATGCGATCTGGAGCGTCGGTCGCGCTTGCTTGATCTGGATCGTCTGATCTGAAGACTTCCAATCTGGAGCGTTGATCTGCTTGATTGAATCTGGACCGTCTGATCTGCTTGATTGAATCTGGGCCGTCTGATCTGGATGATTGAATTTGGACCGTTGATCTGCATGATCGAATTTGGACCGTCTGATCTGGATGATTGAATCTGGGCCGTTGATCTGCTTGATCGAATCTGGACCGTCTGATCTGCTTGATTGAATTTAGGCCGTTGGATCTGGGCTGACCGTTGACCGATGACAGATGACCGTTGACCGATGACCGACTGGGTTGGGCTTCGGATTTCGGGTCGGATCTTGGATACTCGACGGGCGAAGAAGATGAAGTCGTGGCCTTTCGAGCGTTCCTCGGCCGCCTGTGGTGGTTTTCGAGCCCTGGAAGCTTGTCGGCCCGACGCCTATGGTGGTGGTGCATCCGCTGGTGGTGGTGGTTCGTGCCCAGAACCACCGTGGACGGCGGTTCGAGGTGGTGGCTAACGGCGGCTTTAATTAAAAATTTTCGAAAAAATTTGTAGAGCTCATTTTGAACAAATTGATCAAATCTAAGCACACTTGATCACTTTAAACAACTCCTTAAACCTATTTATCACTTCTAATTGGATCAAAAATGATCCAAAACTCTCGAATTTAGAATTTTCTTCTTAAGAACCCCAAGCTTCAAAATTTTCGAATTCCTTCATTTTGATTGTGTTTGTTGAAATTGAATTGTGCCTTTTGATCCTAGTATCCTCTATTTATAGATTGCAAGCTCAATTTTACGTTTCGTATTGCTTCAGAAACGAATCGATTTTTGCCTCTTTATTTGCACGAATTTAATCCAATAATTCGTGTTTAATTCGTTTTAAACCGATGAATTGATGATTGATCTTTCATATTCTTCATCAGATCATCCAATGTGGGTAGATGAATCGTCCAATTTCATCAATTCTTGTAAATCATCATTAATGGACAATTGAAGCTTCATAAATTGCATTTTTTTTTTTCAATTTTTCCAACATGAATTTTGTGACTTTTAGGTTGCTTTTACACATGAATTGTGTATTGATCTTTCATATTCCATGTCTACTTTGCAATGGCATCATCAATTTCAACAATTAATGATGTTTTGTCAGTTAAAAATTGATGCAAAGTAAGGCAAAAAGTTACTTTGAGGAAGATGCAAAGGCAAAAAAAATGAGATGATAAAAAGGCAAAAATTTGCCTTTGCTAGGATTTGAACCTGGGTCCTTGAGCTTGGGTGTGTGTTTGGGTCAATGTGTTTAACCAACAGGCCATTTGGCCTGTGCCTTGATCACTTAGCCAATTTCATCAATACTTAAGACTTTCAAATGATGAGTTTAATTAAACAAATAATTTTTGAAATTTGTTTAATCAGCTTTAAAACAACTTATAACTAGAATTTTGTATATATCAAGCTCAAATAATAACTTATATTTTTTCTCTCATTTTTTCTTTATTAATTCTCTTTTTTTTTCTTGTTTTTTTTGTGAGCTTAATATAATACTAATTCTAATTACAAGTTAAAGCCTTTAAGTTGGGCAAAAATTGGGTGTCTACAGCTGCCCCTCTTTGTGGTGAAGTTTGAATAAAACTTTGCCACAAAGACAAAAGATAGCTAATTTTTGCCCTTTGACAGAATCTAGGTCGTCAAATGGTATCAACTTGACAGGACGGACTTGGTCATTTGGGTTTGGTCACCATCGGAATGGAAGGACTTCTGAATTTTGTCTTGATCACCATCTTGAGGGGATGGATTTTTGAATTCTGTCTTGATCACCATCTTGAGTGGATGGATTTTGAATTTGTCTTGATCACCATCTTGAGTGGATGAATTTCGTATTTGGTCACCATCTTGAAAGGATGGATTTTGTATTTGGTCACCATCTTGAAAGGATGGATTTTGAATTTGGTCACCATCTCGAAAGGATGGATTTTGAATTTGGTCACCATCTCGAAAGGATGGATTTTGAATTTGGTCACCATCTCGAAAGGATGGATTTTGTATTTGGTCACCATCTCGAAAGGATGGATTTTGAATTTGGTCACCATCTCGAAAGGATGGATTTTGAATTTGGTCACCATCTCGAAAGGATGGATTTTGTATTTGGTCACCATCTCGAAAGGATGGATTTTGAATTTGGTCACCATCTAAAGGATGGATTTTGTATTTGGTCACCATCTCGAAAGGATGGATTTTGAATTTGGTCACCATCTCGAAAGGATGGATTTTGTATTTGGTCACCATCTCGAAAGGATGGATTTTGAATTTGGTCACCATCTCGAAAGGATGGATTTTGTATTTGGTCAGTACTAGACTATCTGTCGAGTCTAGACTGAGGGGTACTTGTGAATTTTTCAGTCCACTGGGAGTTTTTTTATGACAATTTTGGTTCCATATCCAACATCGATGATAAAAAGCATGCTTCAATTTTCTATCAAAATTAGTTATCCTTGCAGTAATATTTTCTTTTAAAATAAGAACAATCAACAGACCAAACTGTATAAACGCATTCATTCAGCATTATAAGATGCTCAAATTTCTTTCTCTGATGATTCAAATGGTGTTTGGTTGAAATTATTTGGAAGAATTTTGTGGGTCAGGCTTTGATCCGACTTCAGAGAATTTCAGGGATATCAACTTTGCTTATAATTAATTAAAATAAAATCAATTGATCATTTGAAATGACAAATTTTATTGATCAAGGATAATACAACTTTACAGCATCTGAGTTCACAGGATCCTTTAAATCGGGTCCATCCATTTGGGAAAGGATTAATGCTCCTCCCGACAAGACCTTCTTCACTATGTATGGTCCTTCATAATTTGGTGTGAACTTTCCCCTGGAATCTTGCACATTTGGCAGTACTTTTCTCAGAACCAAATCACCTTCTTGGAAATTTCTTGGCTTGACTTTCTTATTAAATGCTCTAGCCATCCTTTGTTGATATAATTGCCCATGACACATGGCAGTCAATCTTTTTTCATCTAAAAGATTTAACTGTTCAACCTTTGTCTAACCCATTCAGCTTCTTCGAGCTCTGTTTCAGCCAGTACTCGGAGTGAAGGAATCTCAACTTCTACTGGTAAAACGGCTTCAGTCCATATACCAGGGAATAGGGCGTTGCCCCAGTTGACACTCTTACAGAAGTTCGATACGCCATCAATGCTAATGGGAGCATTTCATGCCAATCTTGTATGCAATTGTCATCTTCTCAATGATTCTCTTGATGTTTTTGTTGGCGGCTTCTACTGCTCCATTCATCTGTGGGCGATATGGAGTGGAATTTCGGTGTTTAATCTTGAATTGCTGACATAAATCAGTCATTGCATTGTTGTTCAGATTTGTACCATTATCGGTAACGATACTTTCTGGAGTTCCATATCGAGCAATGATATCTCTTTTGATGAATCGCACCACAACGGCTTTTGTCACACTGGCGTATGAAGCGGCTTCAACCCACTTGGTGAAGTAATCGATTGCAACTAGTATGAATCGATGACCATTTGAAGCTTTTGGCGAAATTGGCCCAATTACATCTATTCCCCACATTGAGAAGGCCACGGTGTCGACATTGACTGTAATTCCTTGGAGGAGCATTTATCTTGTTTGCGTAAATTTGACATAAATGACAAGATCTCACATGTTTGATACAGTCCGATTCCATGGTTAACCAGAAATATCCTAGCCTCATAATCTTTTTAGCTAGCATATATCCGTTCATATGAGGTCCACATACTCCCTCATGAACTTCTTCCATTATTTTTGAGCTTCTTTTTCATCTACACATCTCAACAGGGTTGTATCAAACGACCTTCTGTATAAGGTATCTCCACTTAACAAGAAATGACTTGCCAGACGCCTCAATGATTTCTGATCCTTTTTTGTAGCACACTCAGGATAGCTACCTGTTTGCAAGAAATTTTGATATCTTGAAACCATGGTTCACTTGACTCAATCACACAGAATGCGGGTTCACTTCTTATTCGGACTTGCAAAGGTTGTATTCTTGCTCCTTCAGTGAATTGGATTAAAGAGGCCAGAGTAGCCAATGCATCAGCAAATTGATTCTGAGTTCTGGCACATAAGTGAAGGAAATTTCTTTGAATCTTCCTGCTAACTCAGCCAAGTGATTATGATAAGGAATCAACTTGGGATCCTTAGTTTTGAATCGCCTCGAGTTTGGAAAATGATAAGTGATGAATCTCCAAACACTTCGAGCTCCTCGATATTCATTTGAATTGCCATTTCTAATCCCATGATGCATGCCTCGTATTCCGCTACATTATTTGTGTAGGAAACATTAATCTGGCTGATGCCGGGAACTGTTCTTCTTTTGGTGAGATGAGGACTGCCCCTATTCCACACCCATATACATTGGCTGCTCCATCGAAATACAACTTCCAACTGTTGCTTTCGCTTCTGTTTCTGCTATCTGATACCTTCATCTGGAAACTGATCTTGTTCCTTTAATTCTTCATCATCAACTGGGCTTTCTGCAATTTGATCAGCTAAAACTTGTCCTTTGACTGAACTTTGACTTACATAAGTGATATCAAATTCAGAAAGCAGCATCTGCCATTTCGAGATTCGACCAACCAAAGCCGGTTTGCTTGCCAAGTATCGCAATGGATCATGCTTCGTAATCAACTCGATCGAGTAGAGGCGTATACTGCCTAAGTCTGTGCATAACCCATACTAATGCACAGCAGGTCTTTTCTATCTCTGAATACTTTTGTTCTCCATTTGAGAATTTCTTGCTTAAATAATAAACAGCTCTTTCTTTTCCTTCCTCATCTTTTTGCCCGAGCACACAACCCATGGATTCAGGAAGAATCGTCAAATACAAGAACAACGGTTTCCCCGGTTTTGGAGTAACCAGTACTGGTGGATTCGTCAGATATTGCTTTATCCGATTAAAGGCTTTTTCACATTCGTCATTCCATTCAATTAGGGCATTCTTCTTCAGCAGTTTAAACAGCGGTTGGCACTTATCAGTCAACTGTGATATGAATCGAGCAATGTAATTCAATCTTCCCAAGAGGCCTCTGATTTTTTAATGTTTTTGGTGGAGGTAAATCCTGAATTGCCTTGACCTTATCAGGATCGATTTCTATCCCTTTTTGGCTAACCATGAATCCTAATAATTTTCCAGATGTCACTCCGAAAGTGCATTTTTCTGGATTCAATTTCAACTGAAACTTCCTTAATCTTTCAAAAAGCTTCCTTAACACCACTACATGATCCTCTCCTTCCTTTGTCTTGGCGATCATGTCATCTACATATACTTCCACCTCTTTGTGCATCATATCATGAAGTATAGCAAGCATTGCTCGTTGATAAGTTGCCCCGGCATTCTTGAGACCAAAAGGCATGACTTTGTAACAAAAGGTTCCCCAGGCTGTAACGAATGTGGTTTTGACCTTATCTTCTTCGGCCATTAATATCTGATTATACCCTGAAAATCCATCCATGAATGAAAATAGATGATTTCCAGCGGTATTGTCCACTAAAACATCAATGTGAGGCAACGGGAAATTATCTTTCGGGGTTGCTTTGTTTAGATCTCTGAAATCCACACAGATTCTACTTTCCCGTTTTTCTTAAGTACTGGCACTATTTGATACCCAATCCGAATAATCAGAAACCTCAATGAATCCTACTTCAAGCAACTTTTTTACTTCATCCTTGATTTGGAGGAGTAAATCTGGCCTAAATCGCCTTAATTTTTGCTTTTTAGGTTTAAAATCCTCCTTTGTTGGCAATTTGTGAACCACAATGGATGGGTCTAAACCGGGCATATCGCTATACGACCATGCAAAAACATCCAAGTATTCGGTTAGTAACTTGGTTAAATCTTGTGCCGTGCTCTCAGGCAATTTTCCCCCTATCCTCAGATTCCTAGGGTTTTCGCTTGTTCCCAAATTAATCACTTCAATGGTTTCGGGAATTTCAATCCTTCCTTGTTCAAAATTTTGCCAAATTTCTTGTGTTCTAAATTGATAATCAATATCATCTTCAACGTCTAACCCAGTAGAGTTAGAGGTGATATTGATATTTTCATTAATTATACGCGCGAGATATCCCTGAACTTCATCACAATTGTCGAATCTGGTTGAATATGAATGAGGAATGTATGAGAATATGTGAAAGCACAAACAGAAATAAATTTCATTAAACTGGGACGGTGTTTAAGTACACTTATTTGAGCATCACATAATACTGAAAAACACAAAACACAATCTAGTCTTAGATAAGTTCTTACTTAAAAGACTTAATACTAGCGCAAGGCACAGAGAACCAATTTCTCAAGATCATTTCTTTGGATGAAGCATCTTCTTTGATATCATCTGGCTGCTGGATATGATGTGGCTTTGGAAAGGAATGGCTGATGTGAGGGATTTTGATAATTGGATCATACTCCTTGTCGAGCTTCCTCCTTCTCATTTGGTTTTTCATTTCTGCCACTTCAGCACGAGTGGGGGAATAACCCAGTCCAAAGGTTCCCACCTGAGCTTTTTTTCATCATTCATCATACAGACTTCGTCAAACATTTGGAGCCCGAAGTCTTCTTCTCCTTCTTTTCCAATGTAAGGGACAGCCGTTCTTTGTAAATGGCATAATCCTGTTCTCCCATAACAGTGATGAGTTGACCATTGGCTATGAACTTAACCTTCTGGTGCAGGCTTGATGGTATTGCCTGGCAGCATGGATCCATGGTTCCCAACAGCAGATTGAATGTTCTGGGGATATCAATTACTTGGAAAGGAATAATGAAAGTTTGAGGCCCGATGGTAACTTCAAACTCCACTTCACCTATTATATCCCTTTTTGACCCATCAAAAGCACGAACCACAGTAGAGCTTGGTTTGATGTCTGACGGTTCAATCCCCAATAGGCTCAAAGTGGCTAAGGGGCATACATTCAAAGAGGAACCGTTGTCAACTAATACTCGAGAGATGACCTTTCCACAGCTTTTGACTACAATGAAGAGGGCTTTGTTATGTTGCCCCTTCCTCTCCCAGTTCTTCAGATGAGAAACTGATTTGCTCATTTGCGAAGATTGAGTTGATTATATGCCCCAAGGCTTCTTCTGATACACCTCTGGAACTTTCACTTCTTCTAAGGCTTTGAAAAGAGCCTCACGGTGTAAATTAGAGCTAATCAGCAGACTCATGAGCGATATTTGGGCAGGTGTTTTAGCCAACTGTCGAGCCTGGATTTTGAAAATCATCCGGTTCATTTCTTTTAACCCGATTCACATTAAACCCTAACCCATTTAACATGAATCCTCGACTAGGGATTAAAAGAAATTTTAATTTTTGAAAACTTTTTAGAGTCGCCACCCGATATAATCGGAAAAAAATAAAGCTAGGATCAATGGGTCGGTTAATCCTAACTTAGCCACTAGTCTGCGAAAAGTTTGATTTAAAAATCAAATTTTAAAAATACCAGATATCTGAGTCCGGGGGCTAACCTATTAAAACCTAAGCGGTTACCACTTTAAATTTAAAATTTAGAATTTATCCTTTTCTATACTAAAAATTCAAACAAAACATTTATAAACAAATAACTACAAGTTAATTATTCTTTTTTTTTTTATGTATTTTTTTAGGATTTAAATATCAACAAACATTTGTATTTTTCCTTTTAAAAAAAAAAACTTATAATATGTACAAAATGATTATTTCAAACTACCAAAACAATATATATTTTTTCTAATTTTATTGTCGCCCCGTAGGTGCCTACGTACTCGCTAATCGAGATCAGACAAAACGTAGTTCTTTTATAAGAACTTAGTTTGTTGATCAATTTTATATTTTCAAAATATTTTCACTTAGTTCATTAAATTTTGAATTTTTATGAAAACTAATTTTGATAATCCTATGATCTAATCAATTGATTTTTATTTCATAAATAATTATTTTTCTAAGTTCAAAAAATAATTTCATGGCTATTTAATGCTACATGAAATCAATTTTGATTAAACAATATTAAATATTTTCATAGTAAATTTATGAAAACATTTTTGAACAACTTTAATTATTTTCAAAGTCCATTTATGGAAATAATTTTGAAAACTTTGAGTATTATCTTCAAAGAAAATTTATAAAGATAATTTTGATAAAAACTTGATTAATTTTTCATAGTAAATTTATGAAATAAAATTTTGATAAAAAACTTAATCAATATCATGATTAAAAAATTTTATTATTCAATAACAATTTTGTGTTTGAAAAATCTATTTACAATTTATTATTTTTCAAAATCAAATAATCATCACATATGTACAGAACATATTCAAAATATATCATAACAGAATTAAAATACAAAAACAAAACATCTCATGCATCAAATATAATTTAAAGATCAATTTATATGCAAATACATATTCAAAAATATCCAAAAATATCAAAAATTGTTAAACATGTACATTATATATTAAAAATAATTATTCTAATTTTTCTGGATTTTTCTGAATTTTTCTGGATTTTTTACGCATTTTTATTAATTTTTCCTATTTTCCGAAATTAAATATATAATAAATAACTAATAAAATATTGCGGACTAACCTGGACCGTTGGATTTTCTCGGATCAAATCTGGAGCGTCTGATCGGTGGACCAAATCTGACCGTCTGATCTGTTGACTCGCGATCTGGACCGTGGATCTACTGATCAAATCTGGAGCGTAGGATCTGCTGATCAAATCTGGACCGTAGGATCCTCTGATCAAATCTGGACCGTAGGATCTTCTGATCAAATCTGGACCACAGGATCTGCTGACTTTTGACCGACGACCGTTGACCGACGACCGACCACCGTTGACCGATGACTGACCGGGTTGAATTCGGATTTCGGGTCGGATCTCGGAGCTCTGTCAGGCGAAGAAGACGATCACGCTACCTTTCGAGCATTCCTCGGCCGCTCCTGGTGGTTTTCGAAGGCTGCAACCTTGTCGGCCCGACGTGGATTGAGGTGCTACGTCCATTGGTGGTGGTGGTTCACTCCCAGAACCACCAGAAGTGGCGGTTCGTGCGGTGGTTGACGGTGGCGAGGATAAAATGAATTTTCTAAAAATTTGCAGAACTTCCAAATGCAAATTCGAGCAACTCTAAACACTATAATCAATCAAAAACACTTCTAGATGATCCTAACACTCTTAATTGGATCGAAATCCTCCCGATCACTTCGAATTTGCAAATTTTGCAATTCGAACACTTTCTACTCTATTTTCAGATATCGATCGTGTAGTGTGTATTTTGCGAAATTGAATTGTGCTTTCTGCTTGGGGGTGATCTATTTATAGAATTCGAACAATTTGTCATTTCGAAGCTTCGTACTTGTTCGATTTTTGAATCACGAATCGTTATACTTTTTCAAATAAGAACGATTCAAAATTGGGACTCGATTCGTGAGTTGGTTCAAATTGATCACGAATCTTATGTTTATACATCATAACTCTTCGATTAAGTGTGTTTAATTTGATCAAAGAACACAATTCGGCCAATTTTAAAATTTGAAAAATCATGTCCATTCGAATTTTTCCCAATTTTCATGCCTTAATTAAGATGGCTTTTGGAATGAAAAAATACGTGAATTATGTACAGATGTGATGTATCCCATGCCTAGTTTGTGTCTGTACAATTAATTTAGAAAAAACACAAACATTCGTATCCCGAAAATCCATCCATAAATGAGAATAGATGGTTTCCAGCTGTATTATCTACTAATACATCAATATGTGGCAACGGGAAGTTATCTTTTGGGTCGCTTGATTCAAGTCTCTAAAGTCCACACAGATTCTAAGTTTCCCATTTTTCTTAAGTACTGGTACTATGTTTGATACCCAATCTGAGTAATCCGAAACTTCAATGAATCCAACTTCGAGTAATTTCTTGACCTCATCTTTAATTTTAAGTAGCAAATCGGGTCTAAATCGCCTTAGTTTTTGCTTCTAGGCTTAATGCCTTCTTTGGTTGGCAATTTATGGACCACAATTGACGGATCTAACCGAGCATATCACTATATGACCATGCAAAAACATCCAAAATACTCTGCTAGTAACTTAATCAAACCTGTGTTGTGTCTTTGGCAATTTACCCCAATTCTCAAATTCCTAGGATCTTCACTTGTTCCCAAAATTAACCAATTTAGTGGGTTCAGGGTTTCAATCCTTTCATGATCAAAGTTTTGCCAATTTTCTTGTGTTTTCAATTGATAATCGATATCATCTTCAACGACTAACCAGTAGGGTTGGAGGTGATATCGATATTTTCAGTATTACAGACGCGAGATATCCGGAACCTCATTACAAAAGTCAGATCTGGTAGATTATGAATGTGGAAAGAATAAGAATATGGAAAAAACACAAAAGAATTTTATTAATTTGAAATGGGTTTAAGTACACTTATTTGAGCAACACATAAAGCAGAAAAATACAAAACGCAATCTAATATCGGTCCTTACTTAAGAAAATTAAAACTAGCACAAGGTATGGAAAACCAATTCTTCAAAGCTACTTCTTGGGTGGATCATCTTCTTGGAGTCATCTGTCTTTGGATATGATGAGGCTTTGGAAAGGAGCTTCTGATGTGGGGGTTTCAATGTCTGGATCATACTCTTTATAAGCTTCTTTGTTCTCATCTTATTCTTCATTTCTGCTACCTCTGTTTGAGTAGGAGAATATCCTAGGCCAAAAGTTCTATCTGAGCTTCTTTTTCTTCATTTATTACACAGACTTCTTCAAATATTTTGGAGCCAAAGTTTCTTCTTTCCTTTTCCGATATATGGAATAGCCGTTTCTTGATAGATGGCATAATCTTGTTCTCCATAACGGTAACAAGTTGGCCATTTGCTACAAATTTAATCCTTGGTGCAAGCTTGAGGGTATCGCTCCTGCTGCATGAATCCATGGCCTTCCAAGCAACAAATTAAATGTTCTTGGGATATCTATCACTTAAAAAGGAAATTAGGAAAGTTTGAGGCCCAATAGTGACCTCTAATTCCACTTCTCAATTATTTCCTTCTTTGATCCATCAAATGCTCGTACTACAATAGGACTTGGCTTGATATTTGAGGGTCTACTTCCAACAAATTCAGAGTAGCAGGGGCATACATTCAGAGAAGATCCATTGTCAATAAGCACTCGGGAGACGACTTTACCATTGCTTTTGACAACAATAAAAGAGCTTTATTATGTTGGCCACCTCTTCTCCTAATTCTTCATATGAGAAGCTAATTGCTCATTTGCAAAGACAGAACTGATGATATGTTCCAAAGTTTTTTCTGTCACATCTTCCGGAACTTTTACTTCTTTGAGAACTTTGAACAAGGCCTCACGGTGAATATCAGAGCTAATTAACAAACCCATGAGTGGTATTTGGCTGGCGTCTTGGCTAGTTGTTCAACTACTTTGAATTCACTTGCCTTCATGAGTTTAGCCAATATTGCTTTCTCATCTTCCTTCTTTTCTCCATCATTCGGCGGCGGCGATGAATCCATGGTCACCTTCTTTGCAGTTGGTTCATAAAGTCTTCCCGAACGGGTAAGCCCGCCAATCATAGAAGCGTGATTAACTGTCTGGTAATCAAATGGGGCAGCTTTGTAATCTTTACAGCAATTGGGATTTGAAAAGTATAACTTCTAGGCTTCGAGACAGTTGCCTCTTCTTTACTGTTGTTCATCTCAAATTTGATTAACTTCGGTTCACATGTGATCATGCCAACAAATTTTTCTTCTTTCTCTGGTACAGGCTTTTCTTCATCTTCAGACTCTGATCCCCATCCAGTGGCAGGAGCATCAGCATATACGCGTGGTTCAAACCAATAGTCAACCAGATATTGGTACTTTCCATCATCTCCTAGAGTTCCGACAGTTGGGTCTCCAGCTTGGTATCTTGCCCACAATTCTGCCTGTGTGCTTGACTTTCTTGGCTTTGGGACCAGCATTTCCATGATATCTTCTTTCTTTATGATTCCATTTTGCAACAAGTTGTAAATGGCTGGTCTGGTTTTGGTGCGATCTCTCAGATTGATATAGGGTAAATGCCCCATTTGGCGGAGATTCCATGCCACTTGTTCTATGGTGATAGGCAATTCATCCAAGTTGACTTCTGGGTCCGGCGCTTCGGCAGTGATCATATTAATAACCGACCCATGATTTGGCAATGGATTAGTAGAAACATTTGGAGGCTGCACAAAGTCTAATTGGATGGTCTTTGCATCAATAAGATCTTGAATCTTATGTTTGAGTCTCCAACAATAATCAGTGGAGTGCCCGATTTGCCCCATGTGATATTCACATTTTAAATCAGGGTTGTAGTTCTTGGGCTTATAATCATCTCTGGGTACTTCAAAGCCAATCAGATTATCGGCTCTCAATTTAGCCCACACTTGGCTGAGTGGAACCGGTATTGGAGTAAAATTGCGTCGGTTGGGCCTTGATTGTTGATTCGAAACAACCCTTTGTTGACTTTGACCTGATTGGTCGGAGAACTATGGATTTAGTAGGGTTTGCTGGACTTGAGATATTGACCATACCGACAGTCGAATCCTTTCCTTTGTACGTGACATTTTTAGGTGCTGTATATTTCTTTTCTACTTGCAGCTTTCCGGCTGAGATAGCATTCTCAATTCTGCATCCGGCTACTACCACTCTGAAAAACTTGCTGACGCATGCCCTATGAGATGAGAAAAGAA
This sequence comes from Combretum micranthum, assembly GCA_024138025.1. Lineage (NCBI taxonomy): Eukaryota > Viridiplantae > Streptophyta > Magnoliopsida > Myrtales > Combretaceae > Combretum > Combretum micranthum. Next base: position 37,376 of record JAMXBD010004100.1, read on the forward strand.
TGGCTCTTCTAGTGTGTTGATGAAAGTAAAAGTGAGATCCTTTTCAGGCATGGATTGGTGATTCTTGCAGCTAAAGCTCTCCATCGCTGAGCATATTCCTTGAAAGCTTCGTCTTTCTTCTTCTTCATAGTACTCAAATCCCAGACCGAGGGTGCCATTTCGATATTGAACTTGTATTGGTTGAAAAATGCCCTGGCTAATTTATCCCAAGTATCAATTTCTTGTGAGTCCAATTGGGCATACCAGGCTAATGCTGGACCAGTAAGGCTATCTTGAAAGGTCTGTACCATCAGTTTATCAAATTTGGCATACTGCCCCATACGTCGTACATATAATCTTGTGTGCATGTTAGGACAGCCAGTTCCATCATATTTTTCGAACTCGGGTGCCTTAAATTTTTCAGGAAAAGCACCTTCCTCAAATTGTGGCAGGCTTAAAATCGCAGTCTGATCAAAGCCGTCAAATGCCTTCATCTTTTCAAACAGTTTCTTCTCCATGTCTCTGGCTTGGGCTTCAAGTTCTTTCTTTAGCTCGGACATATTGAACTCAGTGTGGGAATCATCAACGTTGACTGGTTGCTGCATGATTTCTTTTCCTTTCTGTTCCCCGGAAGATTCTTCAGATGCTATAGGGGTCTTGGACTGGGTAACATTCTGAGTAAGGGTCTGCATTTGTTCGGTAATTCTAAGCAGGGTTTGTTCCATGGCATTGAGTCTCTGTTCAGTGGTCTGATCAGGGGTAGTGTTCCCGGTACTAGCCATCTTTGCTCGTGATCTAGTATAAATGGGACTTCTAACTGGTTTGGGAGCTATCTTTCAGGATTTTGGATTCGCTAGACTTGATTCGTAACTGGACCGTAAGAAGTAAGAAGATAAGAATACTAACATACAAACACAAGGATGCAAATATGAATGCAAATGGGGATAATGACCATCAAATTTTGATAAACACATTTATTGGAGTTGTAATAATTCAAAAAACAATATTTCATACAAAGTTAAATTACTATACTAAAAGTTCAAGAACCTTAATTGCTAAAACTAAACTCAGGACTTCTAAACTAGTCTTCTAGTCTTGGCAGGGCAGATGATTTGATCCTCAAGTAGTTGAGTCCTTTTTCGAGCTTTCTTCAATTCATCCTCTAACAGTGCAATCCTGTTGTGAGCTTTTTCCAAGCGGTCAATCATCTCTCTATCTCTTTGCAGTAATCCCGATGACAGACTTCAAGCCGAGCTGAAACCATTTCCATGTAAGCAATCATTTCAGGATCAGGTTCAGGTGGTGCTGGTTCAAGAATGTTAGGAGCTTCATATTGGATGTCCTTATTCTTCTTCATTTGATTGGCTATGTACCACCTGGTTGCTCTATAATCCCGAGTCACTTTATTTTCTGGCTCGACTTCGAAAACTGGCTTGATTTCTCTATCATCCCAGATGGCTTTTATTTGGTTTACCTTGGACTGCTTTGCTATCTGAGTCATGGTTGGATCCATATAGTCGAGAATAACTCGTCCCAACTCTGGCTTGACAGTAATGTCTTGTAGCATGCCATATTGCCGGATAACACTTGAGGGGTAATAGCCTGTACAGCCAGTGATTCCAATCAGAGGCACAGTTAGGTATTTCTTGCAACTTAAGATAGCAACGGGACACTTAAACCAACGGGCTTGCCACATAAAGTCTTCAGGTCTCATGTCTTCAAATATTGCAAGTATAGACCAGAAAGGCTCGTTATCTTCCATATGGACCCGTTCAGCAAAAGACTGGATGAGATCATAATTCGGGCGGATAAGGGACCCATTAGCTAGATCTTTTCCGTAGTACTTGGTGTGACTAGCGAACCAAACCATCAACAGATGCATGCTTGCCTTGAAACTGCCCCTGCCCTTAGACTTGATGTGATTCAAACTTCTGATTTGTTCTGCTAGAAGGGGGGAACATATGACTTGCCAGTTAGATATTGTGCTACAAGCTCGATGACTCGGAAGTGAATGAACAGGTTCCCATGTGGAAAGAGTATGGTAGCAAAAGCAGCCACTATGAAAGCATTAACGTTTTCATTCCAGGTCACAACTGATACTGTAAAGGAATCTCGGTTGCTTATGTAATTATCAAAGTTTCCAAACCAATCCATCAAGTAGTTAATCGGATGGAGAATTCATTGCAACCCTTCATGGCTTCAATTACTGCTTCTCTTTTTAATCCCAAAAATTCTGAAATGATGCGGATCGGACTTTGAGTAAGGCTTGGTACATAGATCCCTTCGGAAGTGGGTGGGGCTTGAAGCAACCTAGCATATTCTTCAATGGTAGGACTTAGCACGTGTTGACCTAGACGGAATGCCACTTCATTGGGTTCCCAGAGATGAACAAGGGCTCGAAACATGGTAAATGGAACTTGGACTTAGGTAAATTGAGGATCGGGCCCAACCTATCCTTAATGAATGATTGTTGATCGGGGTCAAAACTGACCAACCATCGGTCCAGTAACAGCATTGGATCCTTGAAAGTCTCTACTCGGGGTTCCTTGATGAGACGAGCCCATAGGCTATCGCTACTGTCCGAACTCGAGGAAATCATTTCCTGAGGATTTATAAAGACCCTATTAGGAGACAAATCCTAAAAATTTTTTTTTAAAAAAATTTACAACTCCATTTTTTGAAAAAAATTGGTCAAATCCCATGAATGAATGCATGATTTGGTAAGGTTCTATAGGTTCCCCGGTCTAGCAAATCATAAGGCTAAACCGGAGTGGGAGTCTTTTCTTGATCTAGAGGGTGGAAACCACAGCCCCCGGACCTTACTTCGAACTCCTCGCTTAGGCTCTTAAGACGGCCTGGGTTCGACCGTATCTAGCACACATTGTGTGCATGAATGCAAATGCACATGTGAATGAAATGAACTAATTTAAAATCTAAATCACAGACATATATACAAAAACACATACAAACATATAATTATACAAAAAATAAAGGATAAATTTTAAATTTTAAACTTAAGTGGCTAGCCCTCTTAAAAAAAATAAGCGAGTCCCCAGTGGAGTCGCCAAGCTGTCGAGCCTGGATTTTGAAAATCATCCGGTTCATTTCTTTTAACCCGATTCACATTAAACCCTAACCCATTTAACATGAATCCTCGACTAGGGATTAAAAGAAATTTAATTTTGAAAATTTTTGGAGTCGCCACCCGATATAAATCGGGAAAAAATAAAAGTTAGGATTAATGGGTCGGTTAATCCTAACTTAGCCACTAGTCTGCGAAAAGTTTGATTTAAAAATCAAATTTTAAAAAATACCAGATATCTGAGTCCGGGGGCTAACCTATTAAAACCTAAGCGGTTACCACTTTAAATTTAAAATTTAGAATTTATCCTTTTCTATACTAAAAAATTCAAACAAAACATTTATAAAACAAATATCTACAAGTTTAATCATTCATTTTTATTTTTATGTATTTTTTCTTAGGATTTAAATATCAACAAACATTTGTATTTTTCCTTTTAAAAAAAAAACTTATAATATGTACAAAATGATTATTTCAAACTATCAAAACAAAATATATTTTTTCTAATTTTATTGTCGCCCCGTAGGTGCCTACGTACTCGCTAATCGAGATCAGACAAAACGTAGTTCTTTTATAAAGAACTTAGTTTGTTGATCAATTTTATTTTTAAAATATTCTCACTTTAAGTTCATTAAATTTTGAATTTTTATGAAAACTAATTTTGATGATCCTATGATCTAATCAATTGATTTTTATTTCATAAAAAATATTTTTCTAAGTTCAAAAATCATTAATTCATGGCTAATTTAATGCTACATGAAAATCAATTTTGATTAAACAATATTAAATATTTTCATAGTAAATTTATGAAAACATTTTTGAACAACTTTAATTATTTTCAAAGTCCATTTATGGAAATAATTTTGAAAACTTTGAGTATTATCTTCATAGAAAATTTATAAAGATAATTTTGATAAAAACTTGATTAATATTTTCATAGTAAATTTATGAAAATAAATTTTGATAAAAAAACTTAATCAATATCATGATTAAAAAAATTTTATTATTCAATAACAATTTTGGTTTGAAAAATCTATTTACAATTTATTATTTTTCAAAATCAAATAATCATCACATATGTACAGAACATATTCAAAATATATCATAACAGAATTAAAATACAAAAACAAAACATCTCATGCATCAAATATATATTTAAAGATCAATTTATATGCAAATACATATTCAAAAATATCCAAAAATATCAAAAATTGTTAAAACATGTACATTTATATTAAAAATAATTATTCTAATTTTTCTGGATTTTTCTGAATTTTTCTGGATTTTTTACGCATTTTTATTAATTTTTTCCTATTTTCCGAAATTAAATATATAATAAATAACTAAAAAATATTGCGGACTAACCTGGACCGTTGGATTTTCTCGGATCAAATCTAAGCGTCTGATCGGTGGACCAAATCTGACCGTCTGATCTGTTGACTCGCGATCTGGACCGTGGATCTACTGATCAAATCTGGAGCGTAGGATTGCTGATCAAATCTGGACCGTAGGATCCTCTGATCAAATCTGGACGTAGGATCTTCTGATCAAATCTGGACCACAGGATCTGCTGACTTTTGACCGACGACCGTTGACCGACGACCGACCACCGTTGACCGATGACCGATCAGGTTGGATTCGGATTTCGGGTCGGATCTCGGAGCTCCGTCGGGCGAAGAAGACGATCACGCTACCTTTCGAGCGTTCCTCGGCCGCTCCTGGTGGTTTTCGAAGGCTGCAACCTTGTCGGCCCAACGTGGATTGAGGTGCTACGTCCGTTGGTGGTGGTGGTTCACTCCCAGAACCACCAGAAGTGGCGGTTCGTGCGGTGGTTGACGGCGGCGAGGATAAAAAAATTTTCTAAAAATTTGCAGAACTTCCAAATGCAAATTCGAGCAATTCTAAACACTATAATCAATCAAAAACACTTCCTAGATGATCCTAACACTCTTTAATTGGATCGAAATCCTCCCGATCACTTCGAATTTGCAAATTTTGCAATTCGAACACTTTCTACTCTATTTTCAGATATCGATCGTGTAGTGTGTATTTTGCGAAATTGAATTGTGCTTTCTGCTTGTGGGGTGATCCTATTTATAGAATTCGAAACAATTTGTCATTTCGAAGCTTCGTACTTGTTCGATTTTTGAATCACGAATCGTTATACTTTTTCAAATAAGAACGATTCAAAATTAGGACTCGATTCGTGATTGTTGGTTCAAATTGATCACGAATCTTTGTTTATACATCATAACTCTTCGATTAAGTGTGTTTAATTTGATCAAAGAACACAATTCGGCCAATTTTAAAATTTGAAAAATCATGTCCATTCGAATTTTTCCCAATTTTCATGCCTTAATTAAGATGGCTTTTGGAATGAAAAAATACGTGAATTATGTACAGATGTGATGTATCCCATGCCTAGTTTGTGTCTGTACAATTAATTTCGAAAAAACACAAAATTCGTTGCTCAAATGATGTCTCAAAGTGGATGAACCGATGTGTCTTTTGGGAAAAAAAATTGAACAAAAAGAGGCAAAATCTGCCTTGGGCTAGGATCAAACTCGGGTCCCTTGCTCCTGTGTCCATGGTCTGAACCGTTAGGCCGTTGGCCTGTGCCTTGGTCATATAGCTAACCCACTAATACTTAAGACTAATAAAATTATGTTATATTAAGCTCAAATAATTATTTATTTTAATTTTTCTTACAGATATTTTATTTACATTACTATTATTCATTTAATTATTTTATTTATATTTTATTCTCTAATTTTTTATTTTTTCTATTTTCTTTTTTCTCTTTTTTATTATACTATTATTTATTATTTTTATTATTATATCTTATGAACTCAACATGACATTAATTTAATCTAAACTTAAGCCTAATTTTTAATTGGGCAAAAATTGGGTGTCTACACCAACTGCTCGACAACTTTGTATTCACTTGCTTTCATCAGTTTTGCCAATGCTGACTTCTCTTCATCTTTCTTCCCTTCCTCATTTTGCTGTTGTGGCATATTCACAGTTACATTCTTCCCGTTTGACTCATAAACTCTTCCTGAGCGAGTAAGGCCACCAACCATGGCCATTGAAGCATGATTAACCGCTTTATAATCAAATGGAGCGGCTTTATAATCACTCACAGTAAGGGGTATCTGAAAGGTATAGCTCTTGGGCTTTGATGAAGTTGATCTATCTCACTGCCTTTACCTATCTCAATTTTGATGGATCTAGGTCCATCTCCGATCATGCACACAAGCTCTTCTGGATCCGGAATTTCAGCGGTAATCATATTGATAACCGGTCCATGGTTTGGCAATGGATTAGTAGAGACATTTGGAGCTTCAATGAAATCCAACTGGATGACTTTTGCATCAATAAGATCTTGGATTTTATGCCTAAGCCTCCAGCAGCTGTCTGTTGAGTGCCCGATTTGCCCCATGTGATATTCACACTTCAGCTTAGGATTGTAATTTTTAGGCCTGTAGTTCTCTAGGCGCTTCGAGGTTGATCAGATTATCGGCCCTTAGTTTAGCTAATACTTGGCTAAGGGGAACCGGAATTCAAGTGAAGTTCCGCCTGTTGAACCTTGATTGTTGATTTAGGACTGCACTTTGTTGAGTCTGATCCTTATTCTGATTTTGATTCTGATTTGTTAACAACACGAATGACTTAGTGGGGCCAGTTGCACTCGAAGTGTTAACCATGCGGTTGAATCTTTTCCTTTGTATGGGACATTTCTTGGTGCAGTATATTTCTTTTCTTGTTGCAATTTTCCTGCTGAAATTGCATTCTCAATCCTGCATCCAGCTATCACCACTTCGAGAAACTTGCTGATGCATGCCCAACCAGATGGGAAAAGAAAGGTTCCTCTAATGTGTTGATAAAAGTGAAGGTAAGGTCCTTTTCAGGCATGGGGTGGTGATCCTTGCAGCCAATGCTCTCCAGCGCTGAGCATACTCCTTGAAAGTCTCTTCTTTCTTTCTTCAGATTGCTTAAATCCCATACCGAGGGTGCCATCTCAATGTTAAACTTATTGATTAAAAAATGCCCTAGCCAACTTGTCCCAAGTATCAATTTCCTGATGGTCTAATTGGGCGTACCAGGCCAAAGCAGCACCAGTAAGACTGTCCTGGAAGGTTTGCACCATCAGCTTGTCAAATTTAGCATATTGCCCCATTCGTCGTACATACAATCTGGTATGCATATTAGGACAACTTGTCCCGTCATATTTTTCAAATTCGGGTGCCTTAAATTTCTCAAGGAAGGCACCTTCCTCATATTGAGGCAAATTCAGGATCGCGGTTTGATCAAAACCATCGAACGTCTTCATTTTCTCAAGCAGTTTTCTCTCCATCTCTTTAGCTTGAGCCTCCAATTCCTTCTTCAACTCAACCGCATTAAACTCGTTTGGTGACTCCTCTTGCTGAATAAGCTGTCCCTCAATTTCTTTTCCTTTCTGTGTCCCTGAGGATTCTTCAGAAGTTGTGGAGGTCTTAAGTTGTGCAAGACTTTGTGTTAAAGCCTGCATCTGTCCAGCAATTCCAAGGAGGGTTTGTTCCATGGTGTTGAGTCTTTGCTCAGTGGTCTGGTCTGTGGGGTTGTTCCGGTGTTAGACATCTTAGCTCGGGATCTGGTAGCAATAGGGCTCCTAACCTGCTTGGGCGCTATCTTTCAAATTTTTGACTTAAACTTGAATTTGCTAGACCTGAACATTTATTTTTTATTAATATATTTTAAAGAATGAATGAATTAATGTACTTATGCAAGAATGTAGATATGCTATCACACAGATGCAAATGAGGATATTAACCAATGATTTTTTTTTAAAAAAAATCTAATGGAATTGTATTAAAAGATAATGTTTGACATAACAGAAACTTCTAATGGTTTAGAAACCTTATTTCCTAGAAACTGAATCTAAACTACTTTCTAATGGTTTCCGAAAACATTGATTCCTAAGGACTGATCCTAAACCAGTCTTCTTGTCTTAGTGGGGCAGACGATCTTGTCTTCCAGGGCTAGAATTTTCTTTCTAGCTACCTTCAACTCGGCCTCTAAGAATGCAATTCTGCTTCCAGCACTTTGCAGGCGATCCACCATTTCCCTCTCTCTTTCTTGGAAATCTCGGTGACACACTTCCAGGCGAGCCGAAACAGCTTCCATGTAAGCAGTTGTCTCAGGGTCAGGTTCTGATGGTGCTGGTTGAAGGACATCGGGAGCTTCATATTGGATATCCTTATTTTTCTTCATTTGGCTAGCCACATACCACCTGGTTGCTCTATACTTCTTGGTTTCCTTACTTTCTGGCTCGATTTCGAAAACTGGCTTCACCTCTATTTTCCCATATAGCTCGGATTTGATTTAGCTTGAATTCTTTAGCTGGTAGGATCTTGGTTGGATCCAGATAATCTAGAGTGACTTGCTCCAAATTAGGCTTGACAGTAATATCTTGCAGATACCATACTGTCTAATAACACTTGAAGGGTAATAACCAGTACAACCGGTGAGTCCAATTAGGGGCACTGCCATGTATTCCTTGCAACTTAGGATGGCTACAGGGCTTTTGAACCAGGGAGCTTGCCACATCATGTCTTCAGGTGGCATGTCTTCAAGGATGGCAATTATATCCCATAGAGGATGATCATCTTCCATGTGGACCCTTTCAGCAAAAGATTGGATAAGATCATATTTCAGACTGATGAGGGATCCATTAGCCAATTCTTTTCCGTAGTGCTTAATGTGGCTAGCAAACCAAACCATCAGTAAGTGCATGCTTGCTTTGAACTTGCCCTATCCTTTAGACTTGATGTGATTCAGACTACAGACTTGTTCGGCTAGAAGAGCGGGAACATAGGATTTGCCAGCTAAATATTGAGAAACCAGCTCTATGACCCGGAAGTGGATGAACAAGTTGCCATTAGGGAAGAGAATGGTTGCAAAAGCAGCTACTATGAAGGCATTAACCCGGTTTTCTTCCCAAACTTCAAGTGGTACACTGAAAGTGGCTCGGTTGCTTTTAAAGTATTCAGGGGTTCCAAACCAGTCCATCAGTGTGGTTAGTCGGATGCAATATTCATTGCAATCATTGATGGCTTCAATTATTGGTCCCCTCTTGATCCCAAAAAATTCTGATATAATACGGACCGGGCTATGCTTGAAGTTCGGAACATAGATACCTTCAGAGGTAGGAGGTGCTTGGAGTAGTCTAGTATACTCCTCAATGGTCGGGCTAAGTACATGCTGACCCAAACGGATGACAACTTCTTCAGGTTCCCACAGATGAGTGAGGGCTCGGAACATGGTGAATGGAACATGGATCTTTGTAGGCTGAGGATTGGGCCTAACCTATCCTCAATGAATGACTTTTGGACCGGACTAAAACTGACAAACCATCGGTCCAGTAAGAGCATTGGATCTTTGAAAGGTTCCACTCGATTTTCTCTAATAAGGCGAGCCCATAAGCTATCGCTACTGTCGGTTGAAGACATCATTTTCTGAAAATTTTTTAAAAGGTATAAGCTAATATTTACAAAATTTTTGAATTTTTTGATAGCTTTTATACTTTTTAGAATTTTCTCACTTTTTTTTTCTTTTTATCTATTCACATATGTTCATTTATATTTCAACTCCATTTTTTAGAAAAAGTTGGTCATATCCCATGCTAATGAATGCATGATTTGGTAAGGTTCTATAGGTTCCCCGATTTAGTGGTACTAAACCGGAGTGGGAGGACATTTCTTGATCTAGAGGGTGGAAAGCCACAGCCCCCAGACCTTACTTCGTCCTCCTCGCTTAGGCTCTTAAGACGGCCCTGGTACGACCGTATCTAGCACACAATCATGCTAATGCAAATGCAAATGCAAATAAATAAACAAACAATCAAGCTTTTGCTTTCTATTTTACATACTTGCAAGGTTAGTATATATTTACAAAACAATTATTCAATATAATATACAAATAAATATATATTCACATGGTAATTTACAAAAATGAGCAAGGATAAATTTAAAATTTAAAATTCCTAAGTGGCTAGCCCTCTTTTTTTAAAAAAAAAAATTATAGTCCCCAGTGGAGTCGCCAAGCTGTCGAGCCTGGATTTTCCCACTATCTGGTTCATTTCTTCTAACCCGATTCACATTAAACCCGAACCCATTTAACATGAATCCTCGACTAGGGGTTAAAAAAATTTTAATTTTGAAAACTTTTTAGAGTCGCCACCCAATATAAATCGGGAAAAAATAAAAGCTAGGATCAATGGGTCGGTTGATCCTAACTTAGCTACTAATCTGCGAAAATTTGATTTGAAAAATCAAACTTTTAAAAAAACCAGATATCATGGATTCGGGGGCTAATCTATTAAAACTAAATCGGTTACCACTTTCGGAATTTTAAATTTATAATCCATCCTTTATATGCTCAAAAATTCAAATAATATATTATAACAATATTCACAAATCACATTATTCATTTTTTATTTTTTATATGCTTTTCTTCATTTTTATTTTTTTTAGAATATCAATATCAACAAATATGTTTCCTTTTTTTAAAAAAAAAACTTATATTTACAAAATAGTTATTCACAATATTTAAAAAACAAAAACATTTTTTTATTTTTTAATGTCGCCCCGCAGGTGCCTACGTACTCGTTAATCGAGATCAGACAAAACGTAGTTCTTTTAAAAAGAACTTTAATTTGTTGATCAATTTTATATTTTTGAACTTTTCTCACTTTAAGTTCATTAAATTTTAAATTTTTGTGAAAACCATTTTTGATGATCTATGATCTAATCAATTGATTTTCATTTCATGAAAACATATTTTTCTAAGTCCAAAAATCATTTTTTTTTTATTAAAAATTTTGGTCTTGGAAAATCCAATTTTGTCATTTTTGTTTATTTTATCATTATTATTTTTTTTGGCACATAAATTCACAACATATTCAAAATATTTTACAATACATTAAAATTATTTTCATGCATCAAATACACATTTCTAAAAGTAATTTATGTATAAATACATATTAAAAATATTCAAAAATATAAAAAAAATAAATTTATATGAAAAATAATTATTTTGATTTTTCTGGATTTTTCTGAATTTTTTCGAATTTTTTTGAATTTTTTACTATTTTTTGCTATTTTCCGAAATTAATTATATAATAAACTAATAATAAAATAATGCGGACTGACCTGGGCCGTTGGATGGCGCGGATGCGATCTAGAGCGTCGGTCGCGCTTGCTTGATCTGGATCGTCTGATCTGAAGACTTCCAATCTGGAGCGTTGATTTGTTTAATCAAATCTGGACCGTCTGATCTGCTTGATTGAATATGGACCGTCTGATCTGCTTGATTGAATCTGGGCCGTCTGATCTGGATGATTGAATCTGGACCGTTGATCTGCTTGATCGAATCTGGACCGTCTGATCTGGATGATTGAATCTGGGCCGTTGATCTGCTTGATCAAATCTGAACCGTCTGATCTGCTTGATTGAATCTGGGCCGTTGGATCTGGGCTGACGTTGAGCGATCGGGTTGGGCTTCAGATTTCGGGTCGGATCTTGGATACCCGACGAGCAGAAATGAAGTCGCGGCCTTTCGAGCGTTCCTCGGCCGCCTGTGGTGGTTTTCGAGCCCTGGAAGCTTGTCGGCCAGACACCTATGGTGGTGGTGCGTCCGCTAGTGGTGGTGGTTCGTGCCCAGAACCACCGTGGACGGCGGTTCGAGGTGGTGGCTAACGACGACTTTAATTAAAAATTTTCGAAAAAATTTGCAGAGCTCATTTTGAACAAATTGATCAAATCTAAGCACACTTGATCACTTTAAACAACTCCTTAAACCTATTTATCACTTCTAATTGGATCAAAAATGATCCAAAACTCTCGAATTTAGAATTTTCTTCTTAAGAACCCTAAGCTTCGAAATTTTCGAATTCCTTCATTCTGATTGTGTTTGTTGAAATTGAATTGTGCCTTTTGATCCTAGTATCCTCTATTTATAGATTGCAAGCTCAATTTTACGTTTCGTATTGCTTCAGAAACGAATCGATTTTTGCCTCTTTATTTGCATGAATTTAATCCAATAATTCGTGTTTAATTCGTTTTAAACCGATGAATTGCTGATTGATCTTTCATATTCTTCATCAGATCATCCAATGTGGGTAGATGAATCGTCCAATTCCAATTCTTGTAAATCATCATTAATGGACAATTGAAGCTTCATAAATTGCATTTTTTTTTCAATTTTTCCAACATGAATTTTGTGACTTTTGGGTTGCTTTTACACATGAATTGTGTATTGATCTTTCATATTCCATGTCTACTTTGCAATGGCATCATCAATTTCAACAATTAATGATGTTTTGTCAGTTAAAAATTGATGAAAAGTAAGGCAAAAAGTCACTTTAAGGAAGATGCAAAGGCAAAAAAAATGAGATGATAAAAAGGCAAAAATTTGCCTTTGCTAGGATTTGAACCTGGGTCCTTGAGCTTGGGTGTGTGTTTGGATCAATGTATTTAACCAACAGGCCATTTGGCTTGTGCCTTGATCACTTAGCCAATTTCATCAATACTTAAGACTTTCAAATGATGAGTTTAATTAAACAAATAATTTTTGAAATTTGTTTAATCAGCTTTAAAACAACTACTAGAATTTTGTATATATCAAGCTCAAATAATAACTTATATTTTTTCTCTCATTTTTTCTTTATTAATTCTCTTTTTTTTTTCTTGTTTTTTTTTTGTGATTTTTTCCTTTTTTTGTGAGCTTAATATAATACTAATTCTAATTACAAGTTAAAGCCTTTAAGTTGGGCAAAAATTGGGTGTCTACAAAGGGTTTAGCTACTCATGATGATGATTCAACAATCAAATAAGAAATTGCAAATGATTTCATTATGATCAGAATATTCAAGTATATGAATTGCATAAAAAGAATAAGATTAGAAATCACCAATTCAAAATACTAAAGCTTCACTTGCAAATCTTGTATAACTTCAAATATCTCTTCAAAAATCTCTAATGAAATGCCTATTCTAAATATTCTATAGCTACTTGTAGTATTGGATATTTGGATGATTGGATGATTCTGAAAGTGAGGAGAAGACCCCCTATTTATAGGAAAAATTTTGTGAAAAACATTCAATGAACTTTGCTGTTTCTCAATGTACGCCGGCCGTTATGGATCCTACGCTGGCGGCTTATAGGCGGCGTATCTTCAAATTGTCCTTTGCGTAGGCAGTGCACTGGCAGCCTTCAATATCAGTTACAATGTAGGCTGCTTCAACGCCGGCGGCTTTGATGTAGATCTAACCGACGTATATAGTCAGAAATGAAGCGTTGGGCTAATTTATAAAGAACGCCGTCCTAAAGCCGGCGGCTTTGACACCGGCGTAGGCATTCAAACAGATGTGTTGCGTCATTTTCATTCAAGCGTTTCATGTCTTCATGTCTCTTCAATTCTTCCATGTACACTGTCTCAAAGCCGGCGGCTTTCATGCCGGCTTATAATGTGACTCCTTCAAAGCTGGTGATGTTTCAATTCTGGGCTGCCGGCCTTCATTTACGCTGGCTTCTTCATCTTCTACGCCGGCAGCTTTGAGGCGGCTTTGAATGTTGTTTAACTTGTGCTGGGCAAAGCTGGCTGTGCTGCAACAGCCTTGGATTTTACGCCGTCTAAAAGCCGGCGGCTTTCAATGATGAATTGCCGGCCTTGACTTCAATTTTTCCTCTTTTCAATTCAAATTTTCTTGTTTTGATTTCTTTATCCAAATTAGTCCTGAAACATAAAATTTAATCAAAACAAATATCCATTCTAGCTCTTTTGATTATCAAGATTTGTATAAAATATGATCTTATCAGGGATGCAATGTGTCTGATCTTATTAACTTCCAACTTAAACTCACTAGATTAAAACATTCTCTTAAGGCTTGGAACAAAAAAGTTTTTGGAAATATCCATGAAAAGCTTAATTATAAAGAGAATGAAGTGTTTGATCTGGAAAGACATTTTGAAACCACAAATGAACAAGACACTTATGTTAATCTTTAGACTGCTAAAAGAGAGCTAATGGATTTAATTGACCAAGAAACTATCTTTTGCCAACAAAAATCTAAGGCTAATTGGTTAAAGGATGAAGATAGGAATACTAAATATTATCATGCTATAGTTAAGGAAAGGTGGCAAAGAAATAGGATAAATAAGATTAAAGAGCCTGATGGAGGCTGGATAGAAGGAGATGCCATGGCTTCTAATTTTTTCAGGATCTCTTGACAAAGGACTCTCTAGTAAAACAATTTTCTAAACCTGAGTGGCTCAAACAGGTAATATCTACATCTGACAATTCTTACCTCATCTCAATTCCATCCTTTGAAGAGGTGACAAGTATCATCAATAAGTTAGCAAACGATTCAGAACCCGGACCATATGGATTTGGAGGTCTGTTTTATAAAACCTAATGGGGAATTATTAGTAAAGATTTTTACAAAGCTGTAATTGAATTTTATGAAGGTTTGCTACTCCCACGGTTTTATACTGCTGCATCCATTGTTCTGACCCCTAAAAACAATAACGCACACACTTAGAAGGATTTCAGACCTATTAGCCTATGCAATACCACTGCAAAAATCTTTTCAAAAATTCTTACCAGTAGGCTTGGTGAAATCCTTCCTAAGACTATAAGCTTCAACCAAACGAGTTTTGTTAAGGGTAGAAACATCATTGATAATATTCTTCTAGCCCAGGAGTTATTATATGATCTAGATTATAAAATCAAGGGAGGGAACCTAGTCATGAAACTGGACAGGGAAAAAGCCTATGATAAGCTTGATTGGGTGTTTCTCTTTTCTATGCTTGACAGTCTAGGTTTTCATTGGATATTTTCATAAATGGTGAAATGAATTATGTGCAATAGCTGGTTCTCTGTCAAAATTAATGGTAAACACTCAGGCTCTTTCAATTCCTCTAGGGGCCTTCAACAGGGGGACCCCCTATCTCCTACCCTTTTCATTATAGCTTCAAAATTTCTGTCTCAAGGTATAAACCACTTGTTTTCCATTTACCCTTCGATTAGATATAAAACTAGTGCCCCCACTTGGATTTCTCGCCTTTGCTTTGCTGATGATTGTATCCTTTTTATGAATGGTGCAAAATCCTCAGTGAAACGTGTCCTTGATTTTCTATCTCTATATGAATCTTTATCTGGAAAAAAAATTAACCACCCAAAGAGCTCCATAGTCTTTCTTAAGATATCTAAATCATCTAGGAAATGGCTCATTAAACTCTTGACTAGCATGAAGGATCAAAATTTACCCATCAACTACTTAGGTTCTCTCTCTCTCTCGGATGGCGTGATCACCAAAGCTTCAATGATTCATTCCAAAAAGTATCACAACGCCTTCACAATTGGGCAAACCTATGGCTCTTAAGTGGGGCTAAAATCATTCTCATCAATAGTGTTTTATCCTCTCTTCCCCTTTATCTTTTTCAATCTATTCAACCACCTAAGTGGGTGATTAAAAAAAATTGAGAGCATGTTTGCCAATTTTTTCTGGGGAGACTCCTCTTCCTCTAAGGTCACTCACTAGTCCTCTTAGGCTAAATTATGTCTTCCTGTTGATGAAGGTGGTGTTAGGTTTCGCTCTTTATCTGATGTCTCCACCTCTTTTGAAATCAAGTTATGGTGGTGCTTTCGTACTAAATCTTCTCTTTTGTCTCATTTTGTACACCCAAAATACTTAAAGAACCTCCATCCTGCCTAAGCATCCATAGCTCACAACTCTTCTCCTCTTTAGAAGAGATATTTTGGCCTGGGAAGGAGTGACATCAATTTCTGGTATGATTCCTGCCTCCACTCCGGTTGTCTAGCCAATCACACTTATGTTCAGGCTCCTAAACTGCTAGTTAAGGATTTATGGCAAGGAGATGCTTGGGATGTTGATCAACTAACCCATTTGGTCCCTAGCTACCTTGTTAAAGAAATCCTTACCTACATATAGAACCTTGGAACCCTAACACACCTTGCTGGAAGCTTTCTACTAATGAATCCTTTTCTATTGTCAGCACTTTTAATCATATTAGGATCAAAGCTTTAGTTAATGACACTTTTTGTACTATCTGGTTGTAGGATAGCCTCTTAAATGGTTCTGTTGCACGGTCCTATTTTGGTTTTTTTCTCCTGATCTGTTACCTTATTTTTCTGCTAGACTGGCTTCCTTCTTCAAGTATGTTTCTATAGCTTTTTCTTGCCTTTATTCTTCTAAAGGGTGGGGCTTATTTTCTCATGGGTTGTTAGTCATTCTGTGGAAAGGGTGAGCTTTATCCAATTTTGCAGGAAAAAAGAGTGCTAATTTTTAGCTTGGCTAAGCAAGTTACTGCATCGGATTTGACCTGGCAAATGAAAGTCTCTCTTAGCACCAACGGTATTGGTGTAGACAAAAGAACAAGAAAATATGATTTCTCCAAGAAGTTTCAAGGAATCTTTTACGACTATGGTTGGCTCAATTGATAATAATGGAGAGGCAATCGTTGGTCTCAAACTAGCCACTTCCCTTAATGGAGAACCAACTGTTATCTTCAACAATGAGGAGCTTCACAAACTATGTCTGTCGCTTAAATTTGCTTTAATAAACTCCTTCTCTTATAGTCAACCTTCTATGCAAGAAATTAAAAACCTTTTTGATGAGAGGAAACTTAAAAGACATGTGGAGTAGTACTCCCTTGTTTATTTTCCTTGCATGTTAGTTATATATGTAAGGGGAGTAGTACTCCCTGTTTTATCTATTTACATGCTTTTCAGGCTAAATGTAAAACAGGGTAAGGCTTTACATCCCTGCCCCCCTCCTTGTAATCTCCTTTTCATCTAATAAAATTTGGGGCTGACACCCCACCTCCCCCGACGAATGAGGTTTGCCACTGGAAAAAAAAAAAAACCCTAAACCCTAAACCGTGAGCCACTTGATTAAAAAAGGAAAAAAAAGAGAGGAATAGTGCTAAATTTTTGCTTTTGGGTGGTTTTAGCTATTTTTCCACCGATGGAATGGCCTCATCGTCAACTAAAGATGCACCAATGATAGTAGTGCAGAAACAAGGGGTTAATGTTTATGTTTCACCAAGGAGTTTCAACAAATCCTTTGCTGCAGTTGTTAGCGCTCAATCTCCTCCTAATGAAGCTATTTTAGGAATAAAAATCCAACCTTGCATAACGGAAAACCGGCAATGATTCTCAATTTAGAAGAACACAATAAGCTATGCACTTCTCTCAAATTTGCTTTAATTGGTTCCTTGTCTTATTCTAGACCCTCTTTGTAAGAAATTAGAATTTCTTTGATGCAAGGGGCCTCAAAGGACAAGTGCAAATTGGCTTCCTAAATCAAAGACATGTTCTTATCCGTCCCTCCCTACAATAATTTATACATGCATATAGGAAAGGAAGACATGGACCATCAATTCCTCTATCATGAGAATCATAAAAGGGTCTCTTCATTCTCATACTATGAAGGAATCTCCAATAGCCCTAGTATGGATTGCTCTACCTAAGCTTATAGTACATTATTTCGAAAAATCTTGCTTTTTGCTATTACATCTACTATTGGAAATCCTTTCAAACTTGATGAGCCAACTACTAATTAATTGAAATGGATGTTTCTAAAACAGTTTCCAATAAAATTTGGCTTGGTGTTTAGAATGAGGGTTTTTATGAGCCAATTTTATATGAAAATATACCCTACTATTGTACCAAATGTTTCAAAATGAGACTTCACAAGATAGGCATAGGGTTTTTCCTAGTGAAAATTCACAAGTTGCTGATAAAAACTTAGAAACCAATAAAGGAGGTTTTTTAAAGCAAAATCCTATTGACAAACCTAAGCAAACAAAATAGATTTATGTGCCTAAGAATTTTTCTATTACAAATGACAAAGGTAAGGATAAAACTTCTTACCTTGAGATTGCTCCACCAAAGACTTCACAAGTTGAAGGGTCTTCTAATGAAATGTCGGTTCAAGTGGAGCCCAATCCTAAAAGTGATCCTTTACCTAATGATGAAGACAATCAACAAGAATATGCTTTTGTGGATTCACAAGATAACACTAATAGGACTTCACCCAGTATTAAGGAACCTCAACAAATGGATGTGATGATTGGTAATGCAAACATTGTCAATGATGTTCTCAAGCCGATCCATCATCACTAGTCTCTCCATCAGATACTTCTAATCCGTATCTTATTTCCCCCTTACCGAATTGTGTGATGAATGCAGAAAATTCTCCCCCTAGCCTATTGTTTGAAGCTCTTGGTGAGGAACTTCTAGCTACTCCCAAAGGTCAAACTATAGGTAAGGATTATGACCCTATGACTCTAGTCTATAATAGCCAACACTCAGCTATGGAGATGCCTCGAGAGGATCATCATAGTGATACTGGATCTGCTGATAGTGATTTGGAGCAAGACAATCCTGATTTCAAACTTCAGAGTAGGAGAAAATCTCATGATGATTCTGAACTACTAGGTAGAAAAGAAATGTTTCATACTGTAAACCCTGGGAATTTTCCACATTAGTACACGACCTTACAATAGATTGTATGAACTAGATAATAGATTTAGATTCTAATTAAAGTCTAAGAATAGATCAATAACTAGAAATTGATTAGATAAAGGATTTAGAATTTGAATAAGGAATTTCTTCAAGATCCGAAACTTGATATACGAATAGATTTAAATAAGAAAATATAAATATAGAGATTAAATGATTGTTTTGATCCCGATAATGATTCGAGATTAGAACAACGAGTAGTAATGAGCTTATATTTAGACTTAAACCTTAAATTCAAGATTCTTAGTTAAAATGAAAAGCTACTAATAGGATTTAACGTTAAGTATCAAAACTAAAAATACATATATAGTTTAGTTTCTGTATTAAGTCTAATATTACGTAAACGATTATTTACGCTTATAAATAGAAAACAATGACCTAAAAATAAACCAATAAGATTATATATACACAACGAAAATACAAACTGACAAATAACTCAAAATCTGAACTCCAAATAAATAATCGGATCACGCTATTGTTCTAATTTCAGTTTTCTTAAGCTATTGAAGCCTGAAACAAAAATTGACCCAACGAGCTTAAGAAATCCTAATCGCGGGAGATAAAATATACAAATAAATAACTACGTATATATAACCTAAATTTGTACTATTTGATAATCTAAGTGTTTTGTATATTTCTATAAACATATTTTTGTACAAAAACTCCCAAATATTAGCTAATTTATACCCGTATAACTCGTTAAATTAACTCAAAAAAATTAATTAAATAAATAACTAATATATATATGTGATTCGGTGCATTTCGATGGAATTCGAAGAAGGAAAAGAGGAGCCGGATTTGATTCAATCATGCACCAAATTTGTCAAACAAATCAACCTCCACACCAATCAAACAAGGCCAAGTCACCCTAGCATTAATTGGCTTAAAAATAACAGCCCAATTGAGAACAAATCAAAGGGAAAAATCGGAAGAAACAATGCAGCCGAAGTTCCTTCTTTTCTTCTATACATATATATATATGTCTTTAAGACACTTTATGGAGAACAAACAAAACACATCAACTCCCAAACTCCTCAGCATGAAATTGCCTCTAGATAACAAACAAAACAAACCAAAAACTGAAAACAAACGAATTAAAACAACTGAGTTCGGATCAAAGGAAAAACAAAAATAAAACCCTTGAATACGAGCTCAAAGGTAAGTTAAGGTAACTCGAGTGATTTTCTTTCAAATCTAAGTTTTATAACTGACTTACAATAATCTTAGGAACGTAAGAAACACAATCACAAGCCTCGGATTTCATCGAACGAGCTCCAACGAGGTAAAAATTCGAAACCCTAGCTATGTGTTAGTAACAATCGAGATCTATATATATATATATATATGTTATTAGACGTGTTCAAAATTGTTTTATGACCTTATATAAGCTATATAAACACTTAGGAACGGTTTGATAATGTTTTTAACGTGTAAAAATTAAAGAACATGAATCGGACAGAGGAGGAAGATGATGAACAGTACCAACACTGCCTCAAAGCTGGTAGTGTAATCGCTTAACACCGGCGGCTTACAAGGATAGGCTGGCGGCGTATAGGCGGCTTACACTGATCAGAGGCTACGTAAAATAATTTTCACGTAAAAGTTGAACGTAGACCGGCTACCTAGAGATATACGCAGACGGCGTAGGGCCGGTGTACGTTGAAAGCCGACAACTTTCAAAGCCGGTGCAACAAATCTGAAATATTTTGTAAAACCAATTTTACACCGGCGCCTGGGATTGAAGGCCGGTGGCCTTGAGCCGGCGTACAGCCAAATTTTTCAATGAAAGCTTAATCTGACCTCAACAGAACTTATATATATATATATATATATACACATATGCAATACTTCTACTTAGTATATTATATATGTTATAATATAAGAATTTATAGATAGTTAAATAAATATGTATTCAAGTATATGTAGAATATTATCTAATAACTTTTAAAACCCTAGAATTTAAAACCATATTTAGTATTAATAAAAAGTTAATATTAGTCAAATATTTGTTTTAGATAGATAAAACAGGTAAGAATGGAAATTGAAATAAGTTAAATTTTCGAGTATTATGACTTCTAAAAATAACGAAACAATTATACGAGATAAAATAGCGAAACACGACAACACTAAGTATTAATAAATAGAGATAATTTTCTATATGGAGATCGGTATAGAATAACATAAAACTAGTAATAGTCACTACCAAAACTTGATAAAAATCAAGTCTAGGATACCAGCCACGTATAGAAATTTAGATATATAATTCACATTGATGAATATTTTATTCATCTTAAATAGGTGACTTTGATACCTTAGAGGATCTACCAGCTGATTACTACGACTGAGTCAGTATGAGCTGGTGAGCAATTCAGTCATATTATACTGTTTGTGCTTATAAGTAGCTGAATGTGTAATGTAAAGATAATTAAACGAATATTTGAAAGTATGTTATGATCTGATTGGATGATTGTTAAGATATCCTTACAAAAGCGATAATGAAATGATTTGATGTTGTGAAGCAGTATAATGATGATTGTGTGTAATGTATGATCACCGTGAAAATTGATTAAGAATTATTGACTTGACAAAATAATATGATCATGCATTGCACATATTGTATTATTACATATATAATGGTGTGACAGCCTACTACGTATTAATATTTCGGATCTCTGTTTTCGCTTGGTTGTTCTAATGTGTTAGTTCTTCCAAGGTTCTCTTTGGTCTGGCGGTCCTACGGGAACTAAAAGGCACCGAAGAACGTCGCCCGTAGAATCGCTTTGAAATGATTAATACTTAGGGAGTTTCTAAGGGGATTGCAGGAGATGGTCAGTTTAATCAACTATATTCAAAGTGATAACCTTAAAACGAGAAATCGTTGATTCTCCTTTGTACTTAGTCTCTCCTGGGCAGGTGGGACATTAAGTACTGGTTCTTCAACCCATTAAAAAGAGGGAGTAAATCTTTTTCCTGTTTGGATTCTAAATCATCCAAACTTATATCTGTGCATATGGTTGAGTGCTTGCATTGCATATGATTGCTAATAACTTGTGTGATGTATGATATGTCTGATTATTCACTGAGCTGTGGTTTCGCTCATACTCCAATAGTCTTTTCAGGTTTACCATACGACCATGGTTAGTCACTTCCAGGAGTATGGCTCCGGTAAGAGCTTAGGAGCTGGAAGTCTACGGTTATATTTTAGTTTAATGGTTATGTACTATTAGAATAGATTGTTTAGTGTGTTTCAGAAAAACTATATGGTTTGTAAGGGTTTTGTAATGTTTATTCACTAAGTTATTTCTTTCATATATTTGTTATTTCTTATCAGCAACTAAAAAGATCCTGTTGTTTTGAAAACCTGTCTTGCTTTGTAGGTAACCTAGTGATAGTATTCAAGTGTAACTTGTTTACTACTACTAGAGTACCCTCAAGGTGTGACAGAATTTAGTTGGTATCAGAGCATGGTTGCTAGTATAAGAAAGATAAATATGTGAAAGAATTGTATTTAGTGAATGTAGTAAGTTAGATTTAGTTAGCACTCTTTAGTAGTAGTTTGGTAGTTATGGGTAGAATTATACTGCACAACTAGGAATAAAATATGTGTGATTATTATTAATCATGCAAATTTTGTTGTGTGCAGACTAATCCTGCTACATGTCCTATTAGATAGGAGATCTTTAGTATGCAGGAAGAGGAGACGTTGACAGATTATTGGCGCAGATTACGAGTTCTGGTAGAGGACTTGTATTTATGCGAGATTACTAAGACCTTGGATGAGATTCTCAGTACCTGGAAGCTTGGATTACTGCCTTTGTTTAAAGGTTGGTTGTTCCTTATGGAACGGGCTTTTCCAGATAATGGATCAGCTATAGAGATGCTCTACAGATTTGAGAGGTTGATAGTGCAGAAAGGAGGTGGTTTGGAGATTGATAATATAGCATTTATAGTCTCATCCAGATCAGAGAGACCAGAGCCTCCAGATTTTAGAGTGTGGATAGATATTGGGAGAGGAGCAGTTTATGCTCATGATGTTAGATAGGATCATACCAGTGTTAGAGGTGATGCAGCCTATGATGATGACTTGATGCTTGCTCAGGTCAGCAGATGCAGTCATTCCAGATGCATTTTGATGAGGAAACCACCTATTATCCCTGAGATAGCACTTACTTCTGTATAGGATCAAGTAGTACAGGAGTCAGTTCAGACCACTGTTCATACAAGAAGTATAACAACTGAGCTGCTGGATGAGAGAGAAGGTAAGAGAAGAAGGATGGAGGCAGAGAAGTATGTCTCGGATTTTAATTATGCTAGATGGATTGGATCAGCACATGGAGGGTGGATTGAGAGAGATATACCATCTAGTGCTGAGGATGAGCTGAGACCTGCACCCAGAGGCATTAGGGTGATGGATACCGAGTTGACTTTAGCACCTCCAAGAGATAGAGACACGATGATTGAGATTTATGACAGCAGTTCAAAGAGAGAGGATGATTACCCTCATTTAGGCCCTCAGGAGAAGGGCAAGGGTCGTCTTTACCCCAATCCCTGAGTCTGCTTTCGTATATGATGATAATGATGTACTATCTACTTATGATGACATGACAGGACGATATTAGTAGACTTTCGATGATATGCATATGTATTATTTTGAATGACTATAGTAGAAAAACTAGGTTTAGTGTTAGTGCCATTTTTGAAATGTATATAATGCACTAACCACAAGAAGCTCTGATGTATTTTGGATATGTATATATATGTGTTATATATAGAGCTGGGCATACGGGCCTGGGGGCCGGGCTGGGCCGGCCCACTTCGGCCCGGGCTAAACGGGCCATAAATTTTTGGCCCGTTTTAAAACCGGCCAAAATCACTTGGCCCGTTTTAAAACCGGGCTAAAATCACTTGGCCCGGGCCCGCCCGCGGGCTAACGGGCTGGCCCCTTTGCTGGCCCGTTTGGCCAGCATTTTATGTCCCTTTTTTTTTAATTTTTGAAGTTGTTAGTGCGAGACTAAGTTATTGAATTAGGTCAAATTGACCCTAAAAAACTTGACTTAAAGATAAATTGGGTCAATATAGACATAGGGCGTCTATATTTTTTTTTTTTTTAAGTTTTAACTTTTGGCCCGCGGGCCAGCCCGGCCCGTTGTGGGCCAGCCCGCTTTTGGCCCGCGGGCTAACGGCCGGGTAAATTTTGGCCCGTTTTAAAACGGGCCAATTTTTTTTGGCCGCAGCCCACTTTTTTAAGTGGGTCAACGGGCCGGCCCGCGGGCTTTGGCCCATATGCCCAGCTCTAGTTATATATATATGAATGACTTTGATGACTTTTTGGTAAGGATGAGTTACGAGCTAATCTAAATAATTTGTTTAATGGTTAATAGAATGCTAAGAGGAAGAAATAAAAGTAGAAATGCCAGGATTTCCGGAGAACCACCAATAAATGCTCTTGCAACACCCCAATACCGAATTGAGGATGTTTTACAAAGTCTTCAACAACAAAATGTCTTAATTTTGCAAGCTTTGCAAAATATGCAAGTAACAAATGTAGCACCATCTGTTCGAGCACCAGCAATGACTCCACCAATCCTCAGAGGGAATGAAAGACGTACTCTACCGGTTCAACTTCAGGAAAATGGACCAGTGAACCCAAATGAATCTGCTGCCGAGGTGCAAGGACCGCTTCGATATGAGCAAGAATTGCCACCACCACCACCTTTACGTCCTCAGAGAAATTTGTTGCCGGAATTCATTAAGTGCAACAGATATTTTGAAGGAATACCGGGAAAGCTAGAAGAAGCTGAAGACTGGCTAGCTCAGATTGAGCGATCCCTTGATGTTTTCCAAGTACCTAAAGCTTTGAAAGTGTCATATGGCACTTATTTATTAAGGTTGAGAGCAAGGATATGGTGGAATTCGAAACAAAGAAGTTTATCACAACCGATTACTTGCGAAGTATTCAGACAAGAATTTTTGAAAGAATATTTTCCAAGTAGTCTAAAAGCAAAATATAGCTGACCTGATGAATTTGACCCAAGGAGCTAAGACCATTGATGATAACATGAGTTTAATCGGTTGTTACAGTTTGCTCCAGATGCTTATCGGGACAGTGATGAGCTTAAGAGACAGACTTTCATGGCTGGACTTGAGCCTCATTTTCAAAGAAGACTTGCTGAATTTGAGGTTGATAACTTTGCCATGTTGGAAAAAGCTCGAATTATTGAACGAGCAAGGAAGTATGAAATTGAGAGGTATAAGAAGAAAGGAACTATGTTCGGGAAGAGAATGTATGATGGTTCTATGACAAGTTCTGTGCCTAAGAAGGTTAAATTCTTCAAACCTTTCAATGTGAACAAAGGAGGAGTAATGGGAAGAATAATGTTACTTGTTGGAAATGTAAAGGTTCTCATTACCCAAGGCATTGTCCACAATTGCAGAACAAATGTTATTATTGTGGAGAAAGTGGGCATATGATAAACGATTGTCCAAAAAGAAAAACTGCAACTTGTTATGTATGTAACAAAGTTGGGCACATAGCAACCAACTGTCCACAGAAAGCGAGTGCAGTAGCTGGATCTTCACAACCTAAAGGAGTGATTGGAGTCTCAGGATCGAAAAATGGAAATGCCAACAAAGCCAGTACGACGGCCAGAGTTTTTGCCATGTATGGAAATCCTGTGAGAATGTGGAGATAGAGGAAGAAGATGAAGAAAATATTTGGGAGGAAGTTGATCCTGAAGAATATGGACTCATTGCAGGTATGTAATTACATATTTGTTTATCAAAGTTATTAGACACAATCACAAGTATGAGCAATAGAAGTCTTATGAATTGAAAATAACATGAACTTAATAATTGATACATAGGATCAATTCAAGTAGGGGATCAGATTGCGTATGCTTTGTTTGACACGGGAGCAACGCATTCTTTCATAAATACTGGATTAGCAAGGCGTATAAGATTACCAATTGAAAGCATGAGTAAAGAATTGAGAGTTACTACGCCAACTGGAGATTTAGTGGTAACACGGGAGATGATCAAGAGTTGTCCACTAAAGATTGGAATCAAGAATCAATTGCTGATTTAATTCTGATAGAGATGCAAAAATATGATATTATTTTGGGTATGGTTTGGTTAACTGCTGTAAAAGCAAAAGTTAATTGCCATCTCAAAATAGTATCTTTTGTCAATAATCAAGGAGAAAGAAAAGAGTATAGAGGTGAGATACTCAAAGGAGTCGGAAATAGGATAACAGCAATTGAAGTGGAAAATGAAGAAGATATGGAGATGAACGGTTGTATTCTTGGAACAACTGAGGGTGAATCCAAAGTATTGGATATTCATACTATTTGAACAGTGTGAATACCAGATGTATTTCCAGATGAATTACCAGGATTACCCCCACAGAGAAGTGGAATTTCAATTGATTTGATACCTGGAACGAACCAGTATCAAAAGCTCCGTATCGCATGGCACCTGTGGAATTGAAAGAATTAAAGGTGCAATTACAAGAATTGGATAAAGGATTTATCAGACCTAGTGTTTCACCTTGGGGAGCACCAGTATTGTTTGTGAAGAAGAAAGATGGTTCAATGAGACTCTGTATTGATTATAGAGAATTAAACAGAGTAACTATCAAGAACAAATATCCTTTACCCAGAATTGATGATCTTTTGATCAGTTGAGAGGAGCAAAGGTATTTTCTCGAATTGATTTAAAGTCAGGATATCATCAAATCCGAATTAAAGCAGAGGATGTACCAAAGACTGCATTCCGAACTAGGTATGGTCATTATGAATTTTTGGTCATGCCATTTGGATTAACCAATGCACCTGCAGTTTTCATGGATCTGATGAATCGTATCTTTAGACCTTTGCTGGATATCTGTGTGATTGTTTTCATAGATGATATACTTGTATATTCGTCTAATGAAGAACAACATGATGAGAACTTGAGAAGTGTTATAGATATTGAGAGACAATAAGTTGTATGCCAAATTGTCTAAATGTGAATTTTGGCTTAGAAGTATATCATTCCTTGGACATATTGTTTCTGGAGAAGGAATATCGGTTGATCCTGCAAAAGTTAAAGCTATTGTGGAATGGAAAAGACCTGAAACTGTTACTGAAGTTAGGAGTTTCTTGGGATTGGCAGGATATTATCGGAAATTTGTAAAGGATTTCTCAAAGATTGCGAGACCTCTGACTCAATTGACCAGGAAGAATGAGAAATTTGAGTGGAATGATCAACGTGAACAGAGTTTCCAAGAATTGAAGAAAAGGTTAATATCAGCACCAATCTTGGTTTTGCCCAATGACAAGGATTTATATACTGTCTATAGTGATGCATCTAGAAATGGATTGGGATGTGTGTTAATGCAAAATGGAAAAGTAATAGCATATGCTTCTAGACAATTGAAACCGCATGAGATGAATTACCCCACTCATGATCTAGAATTAGCTGCTATTTTTTGCACTAAGATTTGGCGTCACTATTTGTATGGACAGAAATGTGAAATATATACGGATCACAAAGTTTGAAGTATATATTTACACAAAAAGAGTTGAACATGAGACAAAGACGATGGTTGGAATTGATTAAAGATTATGATCTTACCATTAATTACCATCCGGGTAAAGTGAATGCTGTGGCTGATGCATTGAGCCGAAAAGTTATGGAGAAGTGGCTTCATATTGACGGAACAGAAAGAACTTATCAAAGAATTTGAAAGATTAAACTTGGAATTCTCAATGCAAGGTTGGAAGCTGAATTGGGAAACCTAATTTTGGAACCTACTTTGCTTCAGAATTAAGGAAGCTAGAAAGAAGATGTTGAAATTCAAGAGATTAAACAAGGAATATCCCAAGGAAAGTACAAGGATTTTCATGTGGATGAAGAAGAGGTGTTAAGAATGAATAAAAGATTGTGTGTCACATGATGAAGCTTGAGGAAAGAATTAATGCATGAAGCACATTATTCTGGATATCTATACACCCAGGAGAAACAAAGACATATCAAGACTGAAAAGTGCATATTGGTGGAATGGAATGAAAAGGATATTGCAGAATTTGTGCTAAATGTGATGTGTGTCAAAGGATCAAAGCTGAACATCAAAAACCAGGTGGATTGTTGAAACCATTGCCAATACCTGAATGGAAATGGGATCAGATTTCCATGGATTTGTGTGCTCATTACCTAAGACAAATGGGTCATGATGCTGTTTGGGTTATTGTGGATAGACTCACAAAATCAGCTCATTTCTTGCCAATTAACATGACATATCATTAGAAAAATTGGCACGAATATATTTGAAGGAGATTGTGAGATTGCATGGTGTACCTGCTGGTATAGTATGATCGAGATCCACGGTTTGTTTCCAGATTTTGGCAAGGATTACAAAAAGCTTTGGGAACATTGAATTTAGTACAGCTTATCATCCTCAAACTGATGGACAAACAGAAAGGACTATTCAGACATTGGAGGATATGTTGAGAGCATGTATTATGGATTCAAAGGAAATTGGGACCAACATTTACCATTAGTGGAATTTGCATACAATAACAGTTACCATTCAAGCATAGGGATGCCACCTATGAAGCTTTATATGGTAGAAAGTGTCGGTCACCATTTTCTGGGATAACTTGGAGAAAGTATTGGTTGGACCTGAATTGGTTCAGGAAAAATAGAGAAGGTTTCATAATAAAGCAAAGAATGAAAGCAGCACAAGATAGACAAAAGAGCTGGGCGGACTTGAAGAGAGAGAATTGGAATTTAATGAAGGAGAACATGTATACTTAAAGATAAGTCCAATCAAAAGTCTTCATGGTAGACAAACAAAAGGCAAGTTGAGTCCTAGATATATTGGACCATTTGAGATATTGGAACGAGTTGGGAATCTGGCATACCGTCTTGCATTGCCACCCAATTTATCTGGTATACATAATGTTTTCCATGTATCGGTTCTAAGGAAATATGTAGATCCAGATAAGATAGTGGAGTTGGAACCAATTGATTTAAAGGAGAATTTGACTTATGAAAAGCATCCAGTTAAATATTGGACCGGAAAGTGCAAGTTCTCAGGAAAAGAAATCCACTATGTCAAAGTATTATGGGATCTCCAAACGAAGAAATTACTGGGAATTAGAAGAGGAGATCAAGAAAACTATCCACATTTGTTTGAGAATTCAGGTACGTACTCAAGCTTTGAGGACAAAGCTTATTTTAAGGGGGGGAGAATGTAAACCCCGGGAATTTTCCACATTAGTACACGACCTTATAATAGATTGTATGAACTAGATAATAGATTTAGATTCTAATTAAAGTCTAAGAATAGATCAATACTAGAATTTGATTAGATAAAGGATTTAGAATTTGAATAAAGAATTTCTTCAAACCCGAAACTGATATACAATAGATTTAAATAGAAAAATAATATAGAGATTAAATGATTGTTTTGATCTCGATAATGATTCGAGATTGGAACAACGAGTAGTAATGAGCTTATATTAGACTTAAACCTAAATTCAAGATTCCTAGTTAAAATAAAAGCTACTAATAAGATTTCACGTTAAGTATCAAAACTAAAATATATATAGTTTAGTTTCCGTATTAAGTCCAATACGTAAACGATTATTTACGCTTATAAATAGAAAACGATGACCTAAAGATAAACCAATAGATTATAAATACACAACGAAAAACAAACTGAATAACTCAAAATCTGAACTCCAAATAAATAATCGGATCACGCTATTGTTCTAATTCAGTTTTCTTAAGCTATTGAGCCTGAAACAAAAATTGACCTAACGAGCTTAAGAAATCCTAATCGCGGGAGATAAAATTATACGAATAAATAACTACGTATATATATAAAACCTAAATTGTATTATTTGATAATCTAAGTGTTTTGTATATTCTATAAACATATTTTTGTACAAAAACCCAAATATTAGCTAATTTATACCCGTATAACTCGTTAAATTAACTCAAAAAATTAATTAAATAAATAACTAATATATATTATGTGATTCGGTGCATTTCGATGGAATTGAAGAAGGAAAAGAGGAGCCGGATTTGATTCAATCATGCACCAAATTTGTCAAACAAATCAACCTCCACACCAATCAAACAAGGCCAAGTCACCCTAGCATTAATTGGCTGAAAATAACAGCCAATTGAGAACAAATCAAAGGGAAAAATCGGAAGAAACAATGCAGCCGAAGTTCCTTCTTTTCTTCTATATATATATATATATATATATATATGTCTTTAAGACACTTTATGGAGAACAAACAAAAACTCATCAACTCCCAAACTCCTCAACACGAAATTGCTCTAGATAACAAACAAAACAAACCAAAAACAGAAAACAAACGAATTAAAACAACTGAGTTCGGATCAAAGGAAAAACAAAACTAAAAACCCTTGAATACGAGCTCAAAGGTAAGTTAAGGTAACTCGAGTGATTTTCTTTCAAATCTAAGCTTTATAACTGACTTACAATAATCTTAGGAATGTAAGAAACACAATCACAAGCCTCAGATTTCATCGGACGAGCTCCAACGAGATAAAAATTGAAAACCCTAGCTATATGTTAGTAATAATCGAGATCTATATGTATATATATGTTATTAGACATGTTCAAAATTGTTTTATGACCTTATATAAGCTATATAAACACTTAGGAACGGTTTGATAATTTTTTTAACGTGTAAAAATTAAAGAACATGAATCGGGCAGAGGAGGAAGATGATGAACAGTACCAACACTGCCTCAAAGCTGGCAGTGTAATCGCTCAACACCGGCCGCTTACAAGGATAGGCTGGCGGCGTATAGGAGGCTTATATTGATCAGAGGCTACGTAAAATAATTTTCATGTAAAAGTTAAACGTAGGTCGGCTACCTGGAGATATACGCCGACGGCGTAGGGCCGGTGTACGTTGAAAGCCGACAACTTTCAAAGCCGGTGCAACAAATCTGAAATATTTTGTAAAACCAATTTTACACCGGCACCTGGGTTTGAAGGCCGGCGTACAGCCAAATTTTTCAATGAAAGCTTAATCTGACCTCAACAGAACTTATATATATATATATATATACACTATGCAATACTTCTACTTAGTATATTATATATGTTATAATATAAGAATTTATAGATAGTTAATATAATATAAGTATTCAAGTATATGTAGAATATTATCTAATAACTTTTAAAACCCTAGAATTTAAAACCATATTTAGTATATAAAAAGTTAATATTAGTCAAATATTTGTTTTAGATAGATAAAAACAGGTAAGAATGGAAATTGAAATAAGTTAAATTTTCGAGTATTATGACTTCTAAAAATAACGAAACAATTATACGAGATAAAATAGCGAAACACGACAACACTAAGTATTAATAAATAGAGATAATTTTCTATATGGAGATCGGTATAGAATAACATAAAACTAGTAATAGTCACTACCAAAACTTGATAAAAATCAAGTTAGGATACCAGCCACGTATAGAAATTTAGATATATAATTCACATTGATGAATATTTTATTCATCTTAAATAGGTGACTTTGATA
The DNA here is from genome assembly GCA_024138025.1 of Combretum micranthum. NCBI lineage: Eukaryota > Viridiplantae > Streptophyta > Magnoliopsida > Myrtales > Combretaceae > Combretum > Combretum micranthum. Next base: position 68,595 of record JAMXBD010004100.1, read on the forward strand.
CCTTAGAGGATCTACCAGCTGATTACTACGACTGAGTCAGTATGAGTGGTGAGCAATTCAGTCATATTATACTGTTTGTGCTTATAAGTAGCTGAATGTGTAATGTAAAGATAATTAAACGAATGTTTGAAAGTATGTTATGATCTGATTGGATGATTGTTAAGATATCCTTACAAAAGCGATAATGAAATGATTTGATGTTGTGAAACAGTATAATGATGATTGTGTGTAATGTATGATCACCGTGAAAATTGATTAAGAATTATTGACTTGACAAAATAATATGATCATGCATTGCACATATTGTATTATTACATATTAATGGTGTGACAGCTGCTACGTATTAATATTTTGGATCTCTGTTTTCGCTTGGTTGTTCTAATGTGTTAGTTCTTCCAAGGTTTCTTTGGTCTGGCGGTCCTACGGGAACTAAAAGGCACGAGAACGTCGCCGTAGAATTGCTTTGAAATGATTAATACTTAGGGTTTTCTAAGGGGATTGCAGGAGATGGTCAGTTTAATCAACCATATTCAAAGTGATAACCTTAAAACGAGAAATCGTTGATTCTCCTTTGTACTTAGTCTCTCCTGGGTAGGTGGGACATTAAGTACTGGTTCTTCAACCATTAAAAAGAGGGAGTAAATCTTTTTCCTGTTTGGATTCTAAATCATCCAAACTTGTATCTGTGCATATGGTTGAGTGCTTGCATTGCATATGATTGCTAATAACTTGTGTGATGTATGATATGTCTGATTATTCACTAAGCTGTGGTTTCGCTCATTCTCCAACAGTCTTTTCAGGTTTACCATACGACCATGGTTAGTCACTTCCAGGAGTATGGCTCCGGTAAGAGCTTAGGAGCTGGAAGTCTACGGTTATATTTTAGTTTAATGGTTATGTACTATTAGAATAGATTGTTTAGTGTGTTTCAGAAAAACTATATGGTTTGTAAGGGTTTTGTAATGTTTATTCACTAAGTTATTTCTTTCATATATTTGTTATTTCTTATCAAGCAACTAAAAAGATCCTGTTGTTTTGAAAACCTGTCTTGCTTTGAAGGTAACCTAGTGATAGTATTCAAGTGTAACTTGTTTACTACTACTAGGGTACCCTCGGGGTGTGACACTTACTGTTGATAAAGGTTGGTCATCTAACCCTCTTCTCTTCTTATTACAAGGGCTCGTAGCAAAATCTTGTTTGATGCCCATCACTTTGTGTCCTCATGAAAGCTCTCTTTTGGAATGTTAGGGGCATTGCTAATGGTAGGTCTGTAAAAAGGTTAAAAAGTTTAGTTAAAGTTCATAAAATCCAATTTCTTATGATAGTTGAACCTATGAAAACTGTTAGAAATTTGGATAATATTGCTAAGAAATTAAATTTCAAAAATTTTGTTTCTAACTTAAATTCTAAAATATGGTTTTGTGGAAAGTTTCGATTATTGCTTTTGTTATTATGGACCATGAGCAATTCTTACATCTACGGTGTAGTGGAGCCAATGGTTCCTTCTCTTTTCATGTCATGGTGGTATACGCTAAGTGTAATAGGTCTCTCGGACAACATTTATGGGATGGTCTTAGAAAGATATATACGGATGTCTGGTTTGGTGTGAATGTTTGGATTAATTGAATTTTAGTTTACATTGATCATTGACCGACTTTTTCATATTTATAAATGTTTTCTAAATCAGTTTCAATAACTACGATCTCATAAGGCAAGCACACCCATCAAATTATAGCATAGATAGTGATTTAGGTCGATCCCAAGGGAATGATGGGCAACTAGTGTACTCCCAACCTCATTCATTGTCTAGCTAGAGAAAAGTTTAGAAAAGCATAAAGAAAAAGGAACTAAGCTAAGTTAGTAATAATTACAAACGTTTAATTGGTAAAATGAGAAATAAGCCTGAAACTTCTATGAAACAACTGCTCAGGGTTACTTAACCAATTCCTTACCAAAATGATTTCGTAAGAACAACAAACTTCTTAAAAGCTGTTTGAATTGAGCTTTTATACCGCCGGATTCTCTAATTTAAACTAAAGCTTCTCTCAAAATCCTTAGTTTTAGATCTAACTAAAACCAGTAATTTGAAGTTTCAATTAGACCTGCATAAAGAATAGGAATCCATTGCTTCAAAAAGAAAACTCAATGAATTTTTAAAACAAGTGATAAAAGTCTTCACCCGTTTTTCGACAATAAGTAGTTAGGATTGACTCTATTAGCAACCGCAGATCTATTCAATTAATTGATCTCTCGGTCTATTCAATTGAAATCAATCGTGGATCTAAAAGAGTGCACCACTCCTTTAAAAACCACATGTTTAAGTTCAAGTCACTAATTACAAACACCCAATCAAATTAACTTGAAAGCACATTTGAAATCAAGTTGAATCAAGAATTGGATTTGTAATCTCTAAGTTGTATGAGTTTATTTCTCCATAGATTTATCAAATTAAGCACAGATTAGAAGAAATAAAACAAATTCAAAAGATTAATCAATTAATTTCTTAGAAATTCATAGAAATTACAAACATTGGCTTAAATTGATTTTACCCAGAAAACAGAATAAATTATCAAGTAAGAACAAATGGAAATTCTTTTACCTAACAATTCTTCAGAAATTATCTACATTAATATTGATTTACACTGTTGGTACATATTGTACAACGCACGCTTGCACATTTATTTATAGACTACTAAGCACAAAAACCATGTCCTACTTTATTGGCACATTGTAGATTCGTTCTAATAGAATTTGTGATACTTCCACTCACGCATATGATCTATGAAAACACTCGCCGAAAGTCATGTGTGATCTATTAGTCGAGGGTTGTATTAAGAAAAATCAAGTTGGACTTCAGGTATCTCTAAAGTAAATTGTGTGTTTTTGTCCATTGCTCTATTAGGGGTAAAATTGAGAAAGTCGAGGCTCATATTATGGACGTTCGAGGTAATTCTGATGAAGAATTGATCTGTCAAAACAATTATCAGGGTTTGAGATTTGAGGCTCGACAATGTATTTTCTTCAAAATGATGCTCGATCACTTCGACTGAAGTCGAGGGTCATGTCAACGGCTCACAGTTAAGGCTCGATAGACCAATTTTTGCTATTTTTCTTCTTTTATTTGGCCTCGATAGTGATTTTACAGAGCTCGACTTATGTAATTTTGACTTTGATTGTTGTTTCTGCTCCAAATCTAAATTAAAACACTTGATTACTCCTTATTTGATTCTAAGAGCTTTAAAACAATATTATTTATCAAAAACATAAATTTACAGGATTTTATCAAGAATTTTTAGTAAAATGAGCTCAAAATACTATGAAAAATATAGAGTAAAAATTACTTATCAATGTTAAAGGTCCATGGCTTGTTGTGGGGGACTACAACGCTATTTTATCACCACATGAAAGATCTGGAGGTACATCTTACTCTATACAATCTATTTTGGATTTCCAATCTATGATGTATGATTGTAGTTTATCTAATGCGAGCTATGTAGGGAATGATTTCACTTGATCTAATAAGAAAGTGCATGTTAGATTAGATAGGGCTTTAATCAATGCTGTTAGGATTGATAAATTAGAAACTCAAAAAGTTAAACATCTTAATAGAACCTGTTCAAATCATTGCCCCCTCTTATTGAGCTATGAGAAAAAGGCGAATGAAAGGATTTCTAAGTTTAATTTCAAAATATGTGGACTCGTCATCCCTCCTTTTTATCAGTGGTAGAAAATTCTTGGAAAAGGGAGTGTAATATCTCAGGTCTTATTAATTTTCAACTAAAACTTGTTAAGCTAAAACATTCCCTTAAGGATTAGAATAAGATAATTTTTGGAAACATCCATAAAAGCCTTAAGATTAAAGAGAATAAGGTATCTGATCTTGAAAAGCAATTTGAAGCATCAAATTATAAAGATATGTATGTTAAATTACAATAAGCTAAAAAGGATCTCATGGAATTAATCGATCAAGAAACCATCTATTGGCAATAGAAATCTACGGTTAAATGGTTAAAGGATGATGACAGGAATTCTAAGTATTATCATGCTATTGTAAAAAAAAGAAGACGAAGAAACATGATAAATAAAATAAAAGATAGTGATGATAACTGGATAGAAGGAGAGGTCTTGGGTCCCTCTGCCTATAATTACTTTTAGGATCTCTTGAAAAAGGACTCCCAGGTGAAACAATTCACTAGACCATAATGGCTTAAAAAGGTAATATATGAAACAGACAATTTTTATCTCACTTCTATGCCATCTTTTGAAGAAGTTACGAATATTATCAATGATTTGGCAAATGATTAAGAACCAGGTCTGGTTGGGTTTAGAGGCCTGTTTTATAAAACCTATTGGAATATTATTAAGAAGGATTTTTACAAGGGTGTAATTGAATTTTATGAAGGTTTGCCACTTCCTAGGTTTTTTACTGTAACCTCTATTGTCTTAATACCTAAAAACAGCAACCTACAAACTTGGAAGGATTTTAGACCTATGAGCCTATGCAACACTACTGCAAAAATCTTCTCTAAAATTATTACCAACAGGCTAAGTGAAATCCTTCCTAAGTTATAAGTATAAATCAAACGGGTTTTGTTAAAGGTAGAAGCATCATTGATAATACTCTTCTGGCACAGGAGCTCATATATGATTTGGATTATAAAATTAGGGGAGGAAACATCATCATGAAATTAGATATGGAGAAAGCCTATGATAGGCTTGATTGGGTTTTTCTGTTTTCTATGCTTGACTGTCTAGGCTTTCATTGGAAATTTACTTATATGGTGAAAAGAATTATGTGCAATAGCTAGTTCTCTGTTATTGTTAATAGAAAGGGTTTTGGCTTCTTCAACTCTTCTAGGGGGTTATGCCAGGGAAATCCCCTTTCCCCAATGGGTATCCTAAAGGCGATAGTCTGCCACACACAATACTAAAGCTTAAGTATGACACCCTTAGTCATCCCATAAGCTTCAGTACTAGGTGTAAGGCGTACATTCACGATCATAGAGGACCAACCTTGAAGCAAGTTGTTTAAGAAGACATTCATATAGCCGTTTAAGAATAGAAATCATAACATAATATTTTGAAATAGGGAAAATATATAAAGGTCTTACAAATATCAAAGGGGCATCTCCTGTTAAAGGACATAGTCTACCAAGGTTTATCGAAGCCTAATCAAAATAATTACATGGAGATTACTTAGAAGTCTAAGTCTACATCTAGTCTTTGACTTCTTCCAAAGCTCCTTAGGCCAAAAAGGGTAATACTTGTGAGAAATACCCCCGGGGCTTCAACCATAAGTAGGGAAATGCAAAAGGTATCTACAAGGGTGTAAGCTTCTTGCTTAGTGAGAATTAATTCCACAAGTAAAGTACTCAATAATCAATAATCAATCAAGTTATTTAATCAAACATATGAGATGCATTCAAACATGTGAGCAAGCAATACATACGATTTTTTGAGAATCGTATGTTTGAATGGATTTACCCCTCCATTCGGTGGTTAGGTGTTCCGGGCAACGAGGCTATATTTTGCAAAATGATGTTTTTGTATAGATTCCTTGTCATGCCCCAAAGGGTACTCTAAACGTGACAATTCGTCACATGCTAAACAAGACTTAAGAATCACTACCACAGTCATTCCAAAAGTCTTGTATTAGATGCAAGGCGTTCCCTTATGATAATAAAATACATATGCAGTTGGAGATAGATAGTTCAACTTGATAGAGTAAGCATAAAAACATAAACCACAGATATCTCAGGATCAATTACAAAATACTAAGGAGCATTCCCCCGCTAAACAAAAATTCCAAATATTTGTTTTTAATAATAACCCGAGCATTTAAGGTTTCCTATGAAAGCCCATATAGAACTAATTATAACTTCTAAGGGAAAAATTCCTAACTTCGCATTATCTGATTTAGCCAAGTTCGATGACGCAATCATATGTACGGGAACTGCATCAAAAAGAAGCTATGGGGGTATAATCTACGCCAGCTTAGTGAGTTTCGCTTCCAAAATTAAGTACTCCATCAAACAATAGGGCAAGCAAGTTATATTAGATAATCATATGAAATGCACAAGCATGTGAGCATATAATACATAAGACTTTCCAGGAGTCCTATGTTGAATGGATTTATGCCCTCCATTCGGGGTTAGGGGTTTCGAGTTCATACAACCATAGATTTCAATTTTTCTCATTTGTATAGTGGTTGATTCAGGTGCCTACCCACTCATTGATTATGTAGTTGATTCAAGTGTCTACTCCACTTCCATTTTATTTCAGGCGACCCCGCGCCACTATCCGAGTTTTCAAGTCCACCCATTGCCTAACTATTATACCTTCTTCCCACAAAGGTATAATAACAAATGTAATGTGACTCACATATGTTATGCATGGGCAATTTAGTTATAAGATCATGGCATATTATTTAAGTGAATTATAGGCGATCATAAATATTTCAAACACCTCAATTATATACTAAATTATACAAATATTTATAACAATTCCCATTTTGATATTCTTATCATCAATTCAACCAAGAAGAATTCACATGCACATTCTAATTTTATCTTGTCTTAATTCTAGTGCCACTATCATTACAAGTACAATCATAAGCATGTAATTTAAAGAAAGTGAACTCACTCGGCCATGGATACGGGTCTCTAATAGTATTCCGAAAACAAGAATTCCCATGATTCAAAGTCACCTAAACGAAAGAAATATCCAAATGAGTATTTCAAACCATAACTAATTTCAACCTATTAAATAAAAACTCTTAACTTCATAATTTTCGTGGTAGATGGAAATCCCAACTTAAAAAGACCATAACTTAGTCATTTTAACCCGAAATTTCAGAAATAAGCTATCGATTCCTATCTACTTCGAAAGATCTATCTATTTAAGATGTTATTAGCAAGTTCTAAAAACTTTTAGGTCTTGGAATGCTTGGATAAGATCTAATCAGTAGCTAAAAATCGTATTTCCGAAATTATTTTGTGAAATTTGCATTTTTTCTACCAAGTATATTATATGTGCATGCAATATCTACAAGTTATTATCATGAATGAAATGATATGAGCTATCTATATGCATATCCTTAATGATTTTTGGTTAAAAAGAATTTTTTGAAAACTTTTAATTTGCAACAACTTCAAGAACACTTGATCGAGAAAAACTAGCTTTATTTTTTTGAAAATTATCCATATTTTTACTAAGATAAGGTCTTGATGGCCTATATACCTAATACCTTCGTTATCTTAATAAAATTCTTCATTTAGGAGTTGGAAAATAGATGTTTAAATAAGGGTTTTGCCTAGTTACGAATTTTACAAAATTTCAAGGAAATGAAAATATTGTTTGATCTATGTTTTGAAACCTTTCTTTTATTTTAGGATTATACTTTGATAAAATCCATTTACTCTCATCAAAATCAAGTCTTTATTACATCTATTCCCTAAGGCTCCTATTTTTCCATTAAAATCATCATTTTGGCATTTGGAAATAGGTGTTTACATGGGGGTCACTTCTAGATCCAAATTTTGGAAACTTGCATTTGAGATTATTTCTTATGTAAAACTCATTTAATCTTTCTAAAATTAAGTCCTAATTATACCTACTTCCTAAAACTTCTATTTCTTTAATAAACTCTTATTTTTGGGTTAGAAAATTGGTGGTTACATATTAATTATTCCTTATTACGGTTTTTTAAGTTTTTTGTTGGTGTTGGGACATAGCTCTAACTTAACTTTTGTAATCTCTTTCTTGTTTAGAAAATTTCTCTTAGTAAAACTAAGCTCAACTTATAAAAATCATTCATTTATAATACCTATTCCCTTAGACCTTCATTTATATGTAAGACTTTCATTTTTGACTTGGAAAATAGGTTTTCCAAATTGTTGTTTCTCAAGATCTAAATTTCAAAAATCATTTTTTTTTAAACAAAGATAGATCTTGGAATTTTTAACATATTCTCATTAGTATCATGCTTCCACAAGTCCTTTATGTACATAAGACAAAAATCTATGGCATTTATGCATTCTAAACAAATAGATCTACTTTATTACTCATGTCATGGATGCAAATGCAACATAAACAATATGTAGATGAGGGTAATAAAAGTATATGTGCACAAAATATCCGTAAGAGTAATATATAACAATAATATAGCAAAATACTAGTAAAATAACTTAAATAACAAGATCCACACATTGTGATAGCAAAAATATCATGCTTTAGTATTTCCTCATCCCTAACATAAAGCTGATGAGGATTTTTTATGGAACCACACATTTATGATCTTGTCATGTCATGTTTTATTGTGATAGGGTATAGATCTATTACCTATTTAATATATGGAGTAAGAAAACTTAAAGAAATTTTTTTTTTTTTTTTTGTGTGTGAGGGAAAGGGAAGGCTCACAGCAATAGAGAGAACAGAGGAAGAGAAATTTTTTTCTAAAAGTTTGATTTTGTGAGAAATGAGAGAAAGTGAAAAGGTGAAAGGTGAAAGAGAGATTATATAGGAAAGTAATTAGGGTTTTTGTGTGATTATCTAATAGAAGAAAAATAAAACAAATTGTGGGCATATGGAAGGGGGTCATGCCGGTTTTGGTGAGAGGAGAGAGAAGGAGATTTGTTGATTTATTTTGTGTAATAAAATTCAAATTTAACAAGTAATTTAAGTAGTAAAAGTTGTATTGGAAAAGAAAATGTAAGGAAAATGATATAAGATTGTAAGAATAGGGTATGGGTGGTTGTACTTGGTGAATAGTGTGATAGAAATCAAAAAGTAGATTAAAGAATTAAATTACCAGTAGTAATGAAAATACGATAAAAAGACTATAACTGTAATTTTTATAAACCGAAAAATTCTTATGATTATATTTTTTTTTATTTCCATATTAAATTTCGGTTCTAAGGATCCTATATAATATTTTTCTATCTCCGAGTCTCGAGGATCGATTTTTGAGAACAGTTCCGATCGAGTCCGAAACGAATGAATTTATCTGAAATATGATCTTTTAGTTTTGATAATTTACTTAGGGTTATATTAGAGCTAACTCATTTTTATTGTTCCAAGGTTCATTCTCGGATACGGACTTAGGGTTTCTAAGTCCAATTAATCCTAAAGTATTCTTTTAGGTTTTCGGTTTCCGGTTCCAATTTTCGAAACCGAATTCAGGTTGCTAAGAGAATGAGGGCTTACATTCCTACTAATTGCTAAAGTAATTGATTCAGATGCCCACTCACCATTTAGTTATAGGCAATCAAAGCCATAGATTATATTTTTAGGCCCTCGACCTCATTACTATACCCTTGTCCCACCAAGAGTATAGTAATGAATGCAATATGACTTGCTACATGTCATGCATGAATCATTTTATTTAAGTAACCATGACATAACGTTAGTTATTTGACAAGTGACCATAGAATTCGCAGACAAATCAATATTAAACTAAATCATTTAATGACAAGTGAACAATTCCCGCCTTGATATATTTATCATAGTCTCAACCATGAAAGTAAAACACATGCGCTTTTATGTTTTATCTTTTCCTAAAATCTAATGCTACTAAACTATAAGCAAATACATAAGTACAATTGCGAATTTAAACTCACTTGGTCATATCAGCAGAAGCTCCCTAGTCGAAATAGTCCTCCGAGTAAAGTAGCTCAGACTCCACATCACCTATACAAAAGAAATACCCAATATCAATATTTCTTGGAAGTTCTACTTAAACTTGCAACTCTATTCTACTAAGTTCATCAAAATTCATATAAAGTGAAATTCTAATTTAAAATGGTCATAACTTGCTCATTTTAACTAGGAATTTTGTATATTATATACCAATTTCTACCTAATCAAAAAGATCTATCCATTTATAAGGTTATTTCCTACATACAAGGTCATTTGAATTGCTAAAAATCACGGTACAGATTCAAAACGAAAAAAAATCCCAGCCTTTGCAATTCCATACTAAAATAACCTCAACCTATGGCTACAAATCCTCCCCCAATTCCACACCAAAATGACCCTCCTGTGGTAGGGATTGTTAATGAAAATATTGGTTTATCAAGAATGATAGACCAACAAAATGTACCTAAATATGTTGAACCCATCGCTTCAGAAATAATTGATTTGGAATTAAATGTTTAGAAAAACCCTTTGAACCTAATAAGGAATTTCTAAATAAAGAATTTGGATCCACCAAAAATGAGAAAATTAGAAAATGGTATTTTGATACTTTTTCTAATCGCAAAAATGAGATCAAAGATGAATATTATAAATTCATGTTTGAAAACCAAACCCAATTAGTATTCTTTGACTGGTTCCAAGAATATTATTTGGCACCCAAACAAATCAACATTATAAACCACTATTTTACATGAATAGGTGATGGACAAACCATTGAATCTAACCATCTACCTCTTACCCATACAAAACAAGTTTATAAGAATAATGAAATAATTTTAGCGCCTTTCAAATCTTTTGATAAAGAAGAAGCTGGAATTAGAAAAATCATTAAAAAAAATAATTTCACCAACCAACATCTACACACAATGGGTAGACAGTTGGACAGGATGGAAATTATCTCGAACAATGATACCAAAATTAACATGCCTAAAAATCCTTCTAAAGAATTTTTGAAAGCTTTAGAAAAAATGGAAATTAAGGCACCTCTAATAAAACCTTTTGAAGCACCCAAAAATCCCTCTAAGGAATTTTTAAAAGCTTTAAGAGATGCTAAGATTAGATATACTGCACAGAGTTCTTCAAGAAAATACAAAGGAATAGTCATTGAAGAAACTCCTACGGAAAAATTAAATGTTTTAAATGAAATTGATAACGAAATTGTTAACAGTTCAATAATGGAAGAATTAAAAGATTTTGAAAATCAATAAATCTTCAGAACAAATCAATAAAATTACCTAGAAAGAACCCATAAACTCTATTATCAGCGAGCAACCCCTCCTGATATCTTAATTAAAGAAAATGATGAAAACAATTACCAAAACAAATATTCTGCAAGATCCACCTATTAATGGAATATAGATGGAGCTTCTGTCACGCCCCAGAGGGTATCCTAAACGTGGCAGTCCGCCGCATATAATATTAAAGCTAATGAATGACAACCTTAGTCATGCAGGAGCTTCGATATCACATGCAAGGCGTGCTTCCAAGATAGTAGGAGACTCACAGAGGTATTACATTTAAGTAGATAATAAAAGCAAGCAAGAACTTATATAAATAAACATAAGATCTTCATAACAATATCCTTACATCATCTTAGGGGCATTCCCCCGCTTTAGAAGTCTTTCAACAAAATAATAGCTACTATAGCACAAGCCTACTATAGAGATTTTCCTAGAAGCCTATGTTCAAAACTTAAATACATATAGCTTCTCCCAAAAACTCCTAGTAGCTTAAACTCGTACCTGGCATACGAGGCTCCTTGGGGCCAATCAAAGGTAATCGTATTGTAACAAAAAGCTATAAGGAAGCAAATCTAGCTTAGTGAGATAATTCCATCTACAAGGCATTTCCATATAGCAAACAAGTGTTTAATCAAGCATATGAGAATGCACCAATCATATGAACAAACAAAATACACATGATTAACCGGAAATCAAGTGTAGCATGGATTTTATGCCCTCCATGTCGAGGGTTGCGAGGTTACAGGCCCATACGACTATCAATATTTGCAGATTTACCGGCTCCTACTCGCCTTGTAGACTTTCTGGCTCCTACTAGACTTTCCGGCTCCTACCAGCCACCACTACCATTTCCTCGTTTCCCCACACAAAGAATAGTAGTGAAACAAATGTGACTCACAAGTATGATATGCATGAATTGATTTCAATATATATTTAACCAAATACTGTTTAGTTCAAGTTGAAGCGATCAACACAATTTTCATCATATCAATACAAGAATCACAATTTATTTATCAAACCTTCTTTCGATATTCTTAACTTATATTCAATCAATCATAATTCCAAGTCACACAACAATTATTCATTTTTTTTTTCTTTTTCTTAATTGCTAGTGCTACTACTTACAAGCACAAAACAAGGAAATGTAACTTAGTAAAGGATTAACTCACTCCATGTCGGTAGATCCTAATCGAAGTAATCTTTCGGAAAAGTGATATCGGGTCCTTCTCCACCTAAATAAGATGAATTACCCAAAATGAGTCTTTCATGAAATCTCTATTCTTGAAGATTCTAAACTTTCTCAAAATCGCGGTAAAATCGTATAAGAGGAAATTCCAACTTAAAATGGCCATAACTTGCTCATTTTAACTCGGAATTTCGCATATAATATACCGTTTTCTACCTATTCGAAAAGATCTATCTATTTCTAAACTTATTTTCATCAAAATAAGTCGTTTGGATTCTGAAAAAGTGGCGGACAGATTCACAACGAATTTTTATAAACTTGTTTTCCTTCTTTTATCCAAAGCTCATTTTGAAGAGATATGTAATATAATAGCTTGTAAAACCTTTGGAATGTATATACATATATTTATTGACTCATAACAAATGTATGAAGTAAATGAAGTTGTCATGCCCCAAAGGATACCCTAAACGTGGCAGTCCGCCGTACACAATATTAAAGCCTAAGAATGACCGCCTCAGTCACGCGAAGGCTTTCATACTATGTACAAGACGTCTAACACATGAAGGAGACTCATCGGAGTGATACATTTTATGTTGATATAACTTAAGTAACAATGTAAAGGAAATTCAATTTACTATACTCCAAATACAAAACATATTATACTTCAATTACATTCATCCAAAGACTCCCCTACATAAACTATTACAAGGCAAATCATAAAACCTAGCTGATAACTTCAAACATTCTTTTTGCTTGCTGGAATCCTGAAGTCATTCCCGGCTCTAACCATCTCGGTCCCCACTTAGCATTCTTGAGATAACCTATTCATTCAAACATCTATTCGGGTATAAGCTACACTAGCTTAGTGAGTAAGAACTTCCAGGATTACATTTATAACACATCATACAATCAAGTGATTAGTCCGACAAGTGATATGCATCAAACACGTGAATTTAACAAGCATATGACCTGCTGGAAATCATATGTGGATGGACGTGCGCCCTCCATCCTGGGTTAGCAGATTAACGAATCATGCAGTACGATGCCGTTTAAGCTCACGGTCAACTAAACTATAAATTCATTTTATAGATCACGATTAACCAACTCAATAATTCGTTTAAGGACAACAATAAACCAACAAATGCTAATGCTCCATCCCCATCGTGATATGAATGAGTTTAATTTCATCCTCAATTCCGAATAATCAATTATACCAATTCTTTTAAGTGATCAATCAATAATCGCAGACAATCAATTATAATTCATCTATACAAGCAATAATTAATCACTCGGCTTCGATATTCTTACATTCCATTTCTCATATCAACAACAAGCATAAATAGTCCCTGTTCGTCCCCATCATGCATATCCATTTTATCTTTACCAAATATCTAGTACAACTATTATTACAATCACATACAATAAATGAAATCAGGAGTAATACTTATTCGGCTATTGGATCACCGGTCTCTTAGTACAAGTAATCCGGTGGTAAGGAATCGTCGATATCAGGGTCACCTAAAAAGAAAGAAATACCCTAATAAGTATTTCGTCACTTAACTAGTCCAAGCTATCTCATACAAACCATCAAATTCGTAATTCTCGTCCTAAGCGGAATTCCAACTTAAAACGGCCATAACTTGGTCATTTTAACTCGGAATTTCACAAATTATATATCGATTTCTGTCTACTTCGAAAGATCTATCTAATTCTAATATTAAATTTAAGTTTTGAAAACTTTGAAGCTTGAAAAGATCGGATCAGATCATAACGGTGGCAAGTTTCAATTCCAAAAAATAGTTTTGTAAATTTTTGTAATGTTCCTACTATATGGATCAACTATACATGCAATGTTGATGATTTCTGTCATGAATGGAATGTTATGAGCTTGATGTATGCATGCTTTTGATAGTATTTACTAAAAGGAATTTTAGAGACTTTTTATTTGTAAGACTCCATTGCTATTTACTTTTAAGAAAACTAGTTTCCTAACTTTGATCATTTCCATTTGTTTTGGATTTATTTCTTAAGAAAATATAATTATTCTTGTTAAGATTGAGTCTTCATGATATCTATTACTTATGACCTTCATTTCTACATAAAAATTTTCATTTTGCACTTAGTAAACATGTTTCCAAGCAAGGTTGATTCCAAAATCCGAATTTTGTAAAAATTAGTTTTTGAGTGATTCCTTTAAGTAAAAATCATTTGATACTTAGAAAATTAAAGCTCAACCATGCCTAGCCACTAAGGACTTCATTTCTTTTATAAAACTTCTAATTTGAGTTTGAAAAATATGGGTTTTCATGCCATTACTCCATTATTACGAATTTCTTAAAATGACAACAACTCAATTTGTCCTACTTCATTTCTACTCCTTGTTCTATATATTTTTCTTAGCAAATCCCATCTTAATTTATCAAAATCATTACTTGATGATACCTATGACCTAACTCTTCATTTTTCATATAAAACACAAGCTTTTGAGTTGATAAATGGGTTTTTAAGGCATGGCTTTGAAATCATCCGAATTTACAAATTTTGGATAAACTCAATTTTATACTTTATTTCTATAATGCATCATGCATATATGTATTACCTACAAGCTATTGTTATGAAGATTATGAGATGATCTACCTATATATAACACATGGTACCAAGAATTCTTTTTGAAAACATTTACTTTGCAAAACTTTGAATTTTACTAGACTTAAGAAAAATAGTTTTTCTTCTTATAAAATCATATTTGCTTTTATCAAAATTCAACCTTGATGACCTATATAACCATCACCTTCATTATTTCAACAAAAACCTTCATTTTAGGGTTAGAAAATAGGTGTTTACATAGGTGGTTTGCCTAAGTACGAATTTTACAACATTTTAAAGAATGAAAACATTGTTCAACCTATTCTTGAAAACCATTTGTTGTTTTAAGATTATATTTTGATAAATCTCTCTTATACTTATCAAAACTTGGTCTTTATTACATATATTCCCTAGGACTTCTATTTTTCTATAAAAATTATCATTTTGGCATTTGGAAATATGTGTTTAACTAATGGCTATTTTCAAATCCGAATTTTAAGAAATTCATTTGAGTATGTTTTCTTTGTAAAACTCATTTAATCTTTCAAAATCATTTCCTAATCAAACCTACCCCTTAAGACTTCCATTTCCTTAATAAAAATCTTGTTTCGAAGTTGAAAAATGGGTTTTTAAAATTGGTCTTTGTTGAGATCCGAATTTACAAAATTTATTTTTGGACATGTCTTTTGATAAAATCTATCTAAACTTATGAAAATCCATTCCTTACATATCATATCTTAAGAGCCTTCCATATCTTGAATAAAAACTTCATTTTTGAGTTGGAAAACATGTTTTTAAAATATGTCTTAACCTAAATCCGAAAATAAGATTTTTATTTTGAAAATAACTTTTGAAAATCACATTTGATTCTTGTAAAAAGAAGTCTTGATGATATACATACATTAAACCTTCATTATCTTAAGTAAAAATTTCATTTTGACACTTGGAAAGTGGTTTTTAAATAGGGGTCTTGCCAAAATACGAATTTCACTATTTTTGTTTAAGCTCAAAACCAAGATCTACACTTAATATGAACATAATCTAAAAGAAATCCATGGTATCAAACTATAAACTTATAGATCTAAACTTTACTCATCAAAATAACTCATTTATGTTATCTATTCCCTAAGCCCTTCATTTTAAAATAAATACACATTTTGAAGTTGAAAAACAACTTTTCCAAATATGGTTCCATTTTCATCCGAATTTTCAAAAATGATTTTTGTTGAAAATTGATAGGCATAATTTATCACCATTTTAATTGACAAATTGGGTCTATTTTATAATATATTGATGGGATTCTTAACAGATA
>JAMXBD010004101.1:0-84609 GCA_024138025.1 Combretum micranthum
CGAACCTGATCGGGATCTGTTTTTGAAAACCAGTCCCTAAGACTCGAAAATATAAAAATATTCTGTAAGACTCTTAGAACCAAAATTTAATAAGGAATTTAAAATATAATTTTAATAATTTTTGGTTTATAAAAATTACAATTATAATCCTTTTATTGTATTTTCATTACTACGGGTAATTTAATTGTCTAATTTACTTTTTATTTCTAATCACACTATTCATCAAATACAACCACCCATACCCTATTTTTATATCCTTATAACCTATTGTTATAACTTTACATCATAATCCTTACAATTTACTTTTACAATACATTTTTATTACTTAAATTACTTATTTAAATTTTGAAAAAATTTACAAAACAAATCTCACATCTCTCTCTCTCCCCCCTTTCCAAACCGGCGCCCCACCACGCCCCTCCCCCCACACTCCCATTTGTTTTTTTTTTCTTTTATTTAACTATACAAAACCCTTGTCCAATTTCCTATATAAACTCATTTATACCTTTACCCTTTCACTTTCTTTCTTTCTTCAAAAAAGCAAAATTTTGAAAAAAAATTTCTCTCGCCTCTCTTCCTCTCTATGTCGTGAGCCCCCCTCTCATACATACACACACACACACGCACACACACTTTTCTTTAAGTTTTTGTTCCAAAACACTAAATAGGTAATTGATCTTAAACCTACTACAAAAAAATGTAATGCCCTAAAATAAGGATATTACAACCCACTACGTGTCCTTTTCTTTCTAAGAACATGCCAAGGCTATGAAATACCAATCCACATATTATATAAAAAAATAACTCCAATATTCACATAAAAAGGTTACCTATTAAACAATTCATCATATAAATAACACTCTTGAATTAACTTGTTGCATAAATCAAAGCCAACATCATCCTGACTTATAACTTAACTAAAAAGTCCTGCAAAGAAATCTTAAACTCATAAAGTAAATAAAATCTTTCAAACTAATAATTGTAATCCCCCTAATTTATGTAACCTAATTTTAACAAATACTAAAAATGTAATATATGATTATATAGAATATTTGGAACAAGTAGTAAAAATCACTCTAAATTTTTCTCGATTTAAAAATATTAAAATGTGAATGAATTTGATTATAATCTCTACAAATAAAAATTTCGAAATACCAACTATAACTTCTATGATCTCAAATAATTTATATAACAATGGTAAACTAATTATTAATAAAATTCCTGAGTTCTTTTTATTTAAGCTCAATACTTAGAAAATAAACCCTATACTTGTTAAATAATGAAATAATAGTGTATAAACTATTTTTAATATGTTAACACTATTAAGTAGCCCTAGATCAAAATATGTTGTTATTAACAAATAAGTATGAATAACTTCTATACAGTAAAACATAATATTGGGTAAAATGATGAATAGTCCAACAAGAAATCAAAGCTAACCTTAAATTTAAGTTACAAAACAGACGGTTAATTTTTGGAACCTACAAGATATAAAATTATAGACTAAAGATAAATTACTATAATTACAAAGGATACGATAAGATCGCATATAGATTGATATCTAAGAATCTAGATCTTAAATAAATTTAAATAACACTAATATTTAATTAAAAGATTTAGAGATTTTAGAAATTAAAATCCTGAATTGCCACAGTTACCTTTAATAATTTTCATAACTAGAAAATGAACAAAATTAGCAAATGTGAAGCTAATATTGAACATAGGACTTAACAAAAATTTAGAATAGATCTATGAGTTGTAATAAACTCATTCCTAGTTTGAAAGATCCAAATAAAAATTTCTTTGACCTTAATAGATACAAAAAACGAGATTTCGTATCTTGAATTAATAATTCAATATATAATTAGAAGTAGCTCTAAAATTCAAAACCGATAAAATATAGTTTATTAACATAACTTATTGGTAGAAGACGATAATCCAAAGATGAAATACTAAGATTATAAATACGTAGTAGATACTAATCTAAATCAATAATTACTAACTAGATCTAAAATGAAAATTTCAAAACCTGCTGTTATACTTGTTAGGAAATTTTGAATTCATTAAGACTTGGTTCCTAATTTAATTTATTGAACTTGAAAAATTTAATTGTGTAAGTTAAAATACTAAAAATAATTAATTGTGTAAATGTCACGCCCCGAAGGGTACTCTAAACGTGGCAGTCCGCTGTACACAATATTAAAGCTTAAGAATGACCACCCAAGTCACGCGAAGGCTTCCATACTATGTACAAGGCGTCTAACACATGGAGGAGACTCATTGGAGTGATACATTTTATGTTGATATAACTTAAGTAATAATGTAAAGGAATTTCAATTTACTATACTCCAAATACAAAACATTATACTTCAATTACATTCATCTAAAGACTTCCCTACATAAAACCATTACAAGGCAAATCATAAAACCTAGCTGATAACTTCAAACATTCTTATTCATTGCCGGAATCCCGTAGTCATTCTCGGCTCCAACCATCTCAGTCTTCACTTAGCATTCTTGAGATAACCTGTTCATTCAAACATCTATTGGGGTATAAGCTACACAAGCTTAGTGAGAATTCTCTTGATTCTGTACCATAACAAGCAAGTTATAATCATCCATATGCTATGCATGAACAAACAAATGAGCAAACAATTATGTATGAGTATCCGAAACCCACACATAGAACGGATTTATGCCCTTCGTATCTTAGGTTAGGGATGGTATTGAAGTCTACACGACTGCTGCTAATCCCCAAGCCCTCGGCTCATAGCATTCGACTCGGCTAGGCTCACCCATGGAATGCATCCCCGATGTGCCTTAGTTCCCAAGAATGAGCTCTAGCACCGGTCTCGTTATCCAAACGAGTCATCATCGGACCATACCGATCGACCTGCATAGGAGTAGCATGCTACTAAATGCAACATGTCCGATGCGATGCATGACCAATTTAATTTTTTTGCTTAGATCAAAATATTCATACATTCTTTAGAGTGACCAGCCAATATCATACACATAACAGAAATAATATGAATAGTGTAGTTATCCAATTGAATCATGGTTTCGATATGCTTTAGTATTCTTTAGCATACATTCATCATAGTCTCATCATATATCCTATCCCCATTCATATCGATTTTTATCTTGTTCCTATAATTCTAATGCAACTAGCTACAAGCACAAACAAGGTAACAAAATAAGAAGAAACTCACTCGGCCATTGGATCACCGGTCTTTTCGTAAAAGTAATCCAGTGGTAGGAATCGTCGATTTCGGGATCACCTAAAAAGGAAGAAATACTCTAATTAGTATTTCATCACTTAACTAATCCAAACGATCTTATACAAACTATCAAATTCGTAATTCTTGTCTTAAGCGGGAATTCCAACTTAAAACGGCCATAACTTGGTCATTTTAACTCGGAATTTTACAAATTATATATTGATTTCTATCTACTTTGAAAGATCTATCTAATTATAATATTATATTTAAGTTTTGAAAACTTTGATGCTTCGAAAAAGTCGGATCAGATCAGAACAGTAGCAAACTTAAATTCCGAAAAATAGTTTTGTAAATGTTTGAAATGTTCCTACTATATAGATTAGCTATACATGCAATATTGATGATTTCCTAACATGAATGAAATGAGATGAGCTTAATGTATGCATGATCTTGATGAATTTTGCTAAAATAAAATTTTATAACTTTTTATTTTGCAAGACCATGATAACAACTACTTATGAAAAATCTAGTTTTCTAACTTGATCATTTCCATTTGTTTTGGATTTATTACTTAAGAAAATATAATTATTTTGTTAAAATTGAGTCTTCATTATATCTATTACTTATGACCTTCATTTCTACATAAAAATTTTCATTTTACACTTGTAAACATGTTTTCAAGTATGGTTGATTCCAAAATCCGAATTTTGTGAAAATTAGTTTTTGAGTGATTCCTTTAAGTAAAAATCATTTGATATTTAGAAAATTAGGGCTCAACCATACATAACTACTAAGGATTTCACTTTTTCATAAAAATTTGCATTTTATACTTTGCAATATGTTTTCAAATATGATTTACTCAAAAATCCGAATTTTAGAAAATCCACTTTTTGAATTATTCCTTTGGGAAAAACTTGTTTAATGCATTAAAATTTAAGACTTCACTATACCTACTACTTAAGGACTTCATTTAATACATAAACTTTTTATTTTGAACTTGGATAATAGGTGTTTTCATGGGCATCATCCAAAGTTACGAATTTTACAAGTTGACTACTAACTCAAAATTTTCCATCTTGATTCTACTTTTTGTTTTACACATTAATCTCATCAAAACTCATTTCAACTTGTAAAAATCACCACTTAATGATACCTATTACCTATACCTTTATTCTTCATAAAACATGAGTTTTGGAGTTGATAAATGGGTTTTCAAAATTGGTCTTGGTTGAAATCCGAATTTACAAAATTTATTTTTGGTCATATCTTTTGATAAAATCTATCTAACTTAGAAAAATCATTCTTACATATCCTATCTTAAGAGCCTTCCATTTCTTGAATAAAAACTTCATTTTTGAGTTGGAAAACATGTTTTTAAAATATGTCTTGACCTAAATCCGAAAATGAGATTTTTATTTTGAAATAACTTTTGAAAATCATCTTTGATTCTTGTAAAAAGAAGTCTTGATATATATATACATTAAGCCTTCATTATCTCAAATAAAAATTTCATTTTGACACTTGGAAAGTGGTTTTTAAATGGGGTCTTGCCTAAAACGAATTTCACACTTTTTGTTTAAGTTCAAAACCAAGATCTACACTTAATATGAACATAAATCTAAAAGAAACCCATGGTAGTAAACTATAAACTCATAGATCTAAACTTTACTCATCAAAATCATTCATTTATGTTGTCTATACCCTAAGCCCTTCATTTTAAATGAAAAATACACATTTTGAAGTTGAAAAACAACTTTTCTAAATATGGTTCCATTTTCATCCGAATTTTCAAAAATGATTCTTGTTGAAAATAAAATATCTTGAGCTTTCTAAAACTTTCTTACCATCATTATGCTACTACAAGTCTAATGCATTTTCATGAACTCAAAACAGTATATCTAGTTATAAATGCATGAATCATAAGCAATAACAAAAATAATAACTCAAATAATAAGATCTAAGGCATAAACAAAAATCAAAGCTACAAAAAGTTAGATCTACAAAATATAACTACTTTTAACAAGAAAATAATAGGAATACAAGAGAATAATCATAGAGAAGTAGAGTGTTTCATTTTGGCATCATCATCCTTAGCTTTTAAGCTAATTGAATGTCATTTGATGCATGAAAACTCTCACTATGCTTACCTATATTACCTATGGAAGCTTTAGACAAGAGTTTTATTCAAGAATCTTGAAGAAATATGTGGGGAAGCTTGTAGAAGAAATAGGGGCAGCTTGTGTTCTTGAAGGAACAAGAGCAAAATGAAGAAAGAAAGAGAGGAAAAAGAGAGAGAAAAAGATAGGAGGGGTAAAGGGAAAAAGGAGTAAATGAAAGAGAGAGAGAGGAGTGTATTAATTGTAAGAAAGAAAGAAAGAAAAAATAATAAAACAAGGGCAGCCAAGAATGGAGAGCTGCACGTGAATATTCGAGGGGGGGGGGGGGGGGGGGGGGGGGGGGGGGGGGAGGAGGAGAGAGAGAGAGAGAGAGGAAAATGTTTGAATTTTGACTTGAAATTGAATTGTGTAATTAATGGTATGTTAATTTTTTGAAGAATGATTGAAATATATTTATTTTAGTCCAAATAGGAGTAAATTAAAAGACAATGGCAGCCAAAGAAGGAACAAAATATGCCATGAAGTGTGGGATAGAGTGTAGAAAGATTGAAGTGAAAAGGAAGTGATATGTGTAAGTGTACTCAAGAATGGTGGAAAAAGTGCTTTTTATTAAGAAAAACACAAAATAAAATTAGAAAAATATTTTTAAATAAGTGGCAGAATTTTTCATAAAAAAATTAAATAATTATTTGAATTATTTTAGTATTATTAACAAATATGTTACCGTATGATTAAAATACGCGAATATAGGCTCTAAATGATATTTTTATAACCCGAAAATTCTAAAAAATTATTTTATGAAAATAAAAATATTTTTAAAATATTTTTCAATTATTAAATTAATTTTATTTATTTTAGTATGGGGTTTTAAAATAGAATCTGATCCCGTAAAAACCCGAAACGAACTAAATTTTAGAAAAAAAATTTTCTATAATATATAAAATATTTATCTAAAAATATAAGGCTTTATAAGAATAATAAAATTATGTAATGAAATATAAGTGAATAGTGCAAAGACTAATTAATTACCGGTAGTAATGAAATATGGATAAAAACGTTATAACTGTAACTTTTATAACCTGAAAAATTATATAACTAATATATTTGGAAATCTTATGAAATTACAAGTCTAATGGTACTAATGGTATATTTTTGGTATCTCAAGCCCCGAGACACGCTTTTCAAAGTCTATATCCGAACGGGTTCAAAATAGGTTAAAAATTTACCAATCTGGTATTTTAAAGCAAACTTATATTACTATAAGCTATTCTACACACTTAAACTACACCTCGGCCTCTAGGGTTAAGGGCGCTAGATTGCTGGACTAAAACTATTGTATTCCACTTAGGGTTCCGGTGATTTTTCCGGTTTAGATCTTTGCCAATTTGGAAACTGATATTTTATATTTATATAACATATTTGATTTGAGAAATTTATTTTAAATTTTTTTGTAATTATTTAATATCTCTCGATGTTTTCAGAATTCTTTGAATTGAGTTTTATTTCCAAAGGTTAATCATTATTTACTTTTTAATAATTTGTTTTTGGGCTTTATATTACCCGATTTTATAAGTCGGAGTTACGTATGGAATTTGTCATACGTAGTGGTTTTGGAATTGAAGTATGTTAAGTTCTTATTTTGGTTTTAAGGATTCTTATTTTCCTCAAGATTAAGAGATTTCCAGATTCGTTCATGATTTAGTACTTGTCGAAGTTCGGTTTAATTTGGAGTGATTTTTAGGGTTTATTTTCGAAGTTGATCTTGGAATTATTTACTAAAATTTTTCCGGGGCTTACAGTAAACTTCAAACTAAAAATGTGAATATATAAATAATCTAGAGTTTTTGTAGTAACTTAAATAATTTTATTTTAATAAACTTGTACATAACGGTTGTAAATATACGTTTAAAAATTAATAAAATATTTTAATTAATTATTATTAAGCAAACAATTAAAAAAAATTAAAATCGGAAGCAAAATCAACAATCATGGACAGAAGCATCACGTGGGAACAATCTTCACGTTGGAGCCGCTGCAGGAGTTTTCTCGATGAACAGAGTCGGCTGCACATTCTTTTCCATGCACGGAATAGAGCTTTCATGGACAAAGCATATGAAAACAGAGGAATTCCCATGTTGAACAAAAGCCGCTGAAAAAATTGCATCATGAGCAGAGGTGAAGTCGGCTGTACAGTCTACGCATCTCCATGATTCTTATGTTGAAACAGAAATACGGTGCAGATTTTCCACGGCTACAATTCCTTTTTCACGCATGGAACCAACAAATTGAATAGAGGAATTTCCACGGTGCTGCAAATGACATCTTTGGCTGCTGCAAGGCAGGAGTTCACGGCTGTGTTGAATCCAAATTGAGGTCCAAAAATCAAAATGAAAATTGACCCATCAACCAACCATGAAATTCCAGCTTAGATACACATTAAATGCCAAAGTATTCCAACTCAAACAAATAACAAATAAACTCTCAAATGGCCTTGTTATCCACCGAAAAGTGTAGCTGTAGCTGGGGGGGAAATCCAAACAAAAATTACAACATTCACATCCAGATTTTACACCCAATATTGAGCTCCCAAATTCAGCTTGAAAATGACATTTAACTTAATGAAAACACTCGACATGTGATCAACATTTAATACAAAGAATTTCAGCTCAATTCAACTTGCATTTTAGCTGCAAATGGATGATAAAGTGGCCCAACAATTACCGAGGAACAGCTGGAACATTCACTCTTAATTTCAGCTCTGATTTTGACAAAAATCATAGGCTTAGTTGAGCTGATAATTTTGACGAAATAAACACCAATATAAGCCTTCAAATGTCCACTTCAAACACCAATGTTAGATAGAAAACAACAAAGAAAATCTGATCACAAAACCATGCAAACCAAGGTGGGAAACAACAAACAAAAAACGGCATCAAAAAGTTGAATATTTGGCCTCTGTTTCATAAAATGTTTACCCAATTTTCTTGAAACTTGAGCTTCCAAATTTCACACATAAATGACCTTAATTAACTAGCAAACAAATATGATTATTGCCCCTTGAAATCAACTACAAATTTCATACAAATTCATCAAAAATCATCGTCGAATTTGCATGAAATTTCTACTCGAGAAACACAATAAAATTTGTATTTTTCAAGTTTAAAACACCCTCTCATGTACCTAAATCTTAGCCTAACATTAGTATACATATATAGGCTTAAGTTGGCTACAAAACCAACTCAAAATTTCCCCAAACACAATTCAAAAATTTGCCCCAAACAGCCACCACGAATTTCATATATCCACCCTTCTTGCTCAATTGTTCAAACTTGTTTAAACACTTCAAAAATAAAAGTGTATCCCTTGTTTATATCCTATAGCATTATCTAAACATCAATACTCATCAACCACAATCAAAAACCCACTTTAGCTAACCTAAACAACATCAAAAACTAAGTTAAATAGCCTTGGTTTATCTAGATTCAAGTTGGAATCTAGGCTCAACAAGGTAAGAAAATAAAATAGATATATATGTTAGTTTAGCTAGATTAATTTTTCCTTAGTTACTCATTTTCTTACTATCCTCTTTAGATCATTACTTTCATCAAGAAGGAGGAACTAGACCCCATCTATTGTCTAATCAAGGTATCTATTATGTCAAGTTCAAATACTCATTATGTTTGATCTTTAGAAATTGACTTATAAATTTATCAAAATTGATATGATAGTATATTGATCATATTTAGACTATTTAGGATATAAACACATCAACTTGAAGATTTTTAAGTGTAGAAATTCAAAACCTAGAAAGGAAAAACGAAAATCATACCTAAACTACAACAAACTAAATTGAACTTTAGATTACTCATGTAAATCCCTAAGAAGATTGAATAAACTATATTAATGCATTGATTTTAAGCCAAAAACGACCCCACCAATGGAAAGAGCACAAAAAATGCTATGAAATCGACTATTCATTTGTTAAAAACGAATAAAAAACGAATTAGATATTACAAAAACAAAAATTGAAACCTTGCTGTTAGATTTACACAGACAAAGCGAGTTGTACTTACATTCTCCCCCCCCCCCCCCCCCTCTAATGATCTTGTTTAATGAAACAACCTTATTAATGGATTGCACTCGGAAAATACTATGAAAACAACTATTTATTCGTAAAAAACGGACTAGAAATGAATTAGATATCATCAAAACAAATTTTGACTACAGTTATTAGGATTCACTTGAAACCTATGCATGTGTTTCATAAATTCAAAAATTGTACAAGTCTCTTTTCTTGAAAATAATTCCACTACTAGAAAGTACTCGAAGACTACTATCAAATCGACTCTTTATACAGCGAAATCGGGTTTAAAACGAATAAGAAATTGCAAATAGAAATTCACGCAGTTTCCACTCTTAATAAACCAATATTAATGTTATTCCTATTAATATGATTTTGATTATTACCACTATTACTACTGATTATAGTATTCAATATTATTAATATTTTCATCAAGAATCATTAGGATGATAAATACTATTATTATTTATGTTGATGTCCCTATATTTATATTATCATCAATACTATTATTATTTTTGTCATTGATATTATTATTCACTAATAGTATGAAAGTTGTTGTTATTATTATACTCGTATTTATTACTAATATTGATATTAACATTTCAAAATTAATATTACTGATAATACCATATAAATAAACTTAGCTTGTTTTGTAATAAAAATAAAGTTGCAATATAATAAAAATTTGATATATCTAAACTTCATGTACATATAATTTTATTAAAATAATTGTTGAAAGGTATAGATATTAGGACATACCCTTTAATAAATAAATATACCAATTTGAGAGACAGATAAGGTTAACGGGCGAAGAATTAATAAATAAAAATCTTCTACCAAAAGTAGTAGGACTTAAGGAAAAGACAAACCCCTTAAATAAAAATATAGATAGTAATTAAGATCAAGAAAGCAAAATAAAAACAAATACCAGAAAAATATTCTTTACTATAGGGACTAAAACCTTAATAAAAACTGTATCAAATACCGATATAGAATAGTTAGGCACCTATAAGATTTCAATTAATTTATTGAACGATGCAATAATTAATATAACAGGCTTAGTCTAATATTCGACGAATGAGATCAGCACCTTTAATTCTAGGAAGACTTCTTTTACAGAAACAGTCCAATAATGAATCTCTGTTATTTCCTTTCATAGGAAAATAGATCAATTCTCGGACTTCCGGTAACTTATACAACGATTTAGCAAGGACCACAGGTGAGTTACTTGACTTTATCACTTATTTATGCTTGTAGTATAGTTGCATTTGGAATAATATATATATTCAATTGATATGCATGCGGGATTGGGATAATGCATGATGCGTGGTGTATAATTGAATGATAAATTACCATAATATAAGTGATAATTCTATTGTATGATAAATGTTGTATGAAGCATGTTGATGATTGTCTGTAAATAATGTGATTGCTTTAAACTTGATTAACAACTATTAGTACTATAAATGAAATGGACATGCATTGCATGATTTGCATAAACTACATTTGGAATTGTGGCAGCTTACTATGTGTTAGTATTTCGGTTCTCTGGTAATGCTTGGTTTTTCTAGGCAAGAGGTTATTAGTTCTACGCAAGATTACCTTTGTTATGTCGGTTCCATGGGAATTAACTGGAAATGAAGGATGTCGCCCATGGTATCACTATGAAATGACTAACACGCAGTGGAGTTTTTAAGGCTTAAACAGGAATTGAGTGCCTAAAGTATAAAGAGATAACTACAATGAGGATCGTGGCTTTCCTATATACTTAGTCTTTCTTGGGTAGGTGAGCCATAGTATCGAGTTCCTTTATCCCCGATGAGAGGGCGTAAATCTTTACCCTGCTTTAGATTATAGATCATCCAAGCTTGTAATGTATATATGATTGGTTGTTGCATTGCATATGATTGATAATTATACTTGTTTGTTATTGGTTGATGTGTGGTTTGGTCAGGTTATCTCACTGAGCCCGTGGTTCGCTCACCCCCCAACAGTTTTTGTGCAGGATTAATACTAGCTGGGATTAGACTAGGAATGTGTGAAGAGAGCTTCTACAACGAACTCTACTGAAGATAGAAATAATATGGTAAACTTAGAATGTAAATTAGATAAATTTTATAATAATTGAAATTTGTAAGTTGTAATTTGAAACCCATTTTCACTATTTGGTAGGGGATACCAATTCTCTGAGATCTTGGTAGAAATTGGAAAATCGGATTCCATGGTTGAAATCCTGTAATATATTATATCATTTATATGATAAACATTTATAAATAAATAGAGTCTTATACACTCTAACTTACAAGACGGCTCTCATGTTATTGGTGTACATGTGATATAATAGCTTTAGATTTATCCTACTAGGCTCTTATATTGTGGCGTGACAATAATAGTTTTAACTTAAACTTCATCGATTATTAAATCGTCTTCCTATCTCTAGATATCCAAAATCTACCTCTACTGATCATTAGCAGGAAGGTCAAGTTCACTATGGCCATCCCCATGATCTATAAAGATGTCATATCTAGTAAGATCATAAATCACCTGATCTTCTCCTGTTCCTGAAAAATGAATGGAATGAGCAAAAACACCCAGTATGCCAATCCACATACAAATACATAAGTACACACAACATATATATTCCAATGCAACTATTCCTAATGCAACAAACATAAATTATTATCTTTTAAATTAGCCAGCAGACAACACAGTTTAGAACTATCTTTAGTCTAGTCCTAAACTTAGAGTAACTCATGACTCCATAAGAACAAGTATATAGAAAATAGATAATTATATATATATATTGGTGCTGGAGAATCATCCACACACTACAACCTCTACCAAAACCTAATCTACCGGAATAATTTTTATGCACGAGTCCACTAGAGACAACCTCACACATAGATCATCAGGGTATCTTATTAGTATCACACTCTGAGTGGTCTTTACTAACCAAAGCCAAACAAAAGCAACAAAACAATTTTATATGCCATATAGAGTTAAGTTAATTTGATATTCTAACCCTACACACATACAACAAGCAGATCTAAACCTATAAGCACATACAACAAACAAGGTAAGGTCGTACCTGATTCAATCTCAAGGAACAAGACTCAAATTCCACAAATAGCCTTATTCCTTAATTGAAATCCAAAACCTTCCATGGGATCGATCTACTCAACAATTTGACCAAATCCTATATCACAATTTAATACCAATCAAAGTACATAATCAATATAAAATCATAGCTATGTCAGAGGTTAAGGATTTATCAATTTACCTATGATCAAACCCTTAATTCTTTTTAATCGGAACACAACAGTCTTTCAAAATCACTAATCTCCACAACAGATCTCCAAACCCTAGAACATCATTTCATGCTAAATAACCAAAAATCATCAAAAACTACTTTTATGAATATATAAAGATTAACACCATAACACACTTACCAAAACTTGATAAAAAATCCTTCCTAAATAATGAATCTCCAGATCTCTAGAAATCTAGGGTTTATCTTAAATCTCCCCTTCAAAACAATAATAAACCCTAAGAAATCTCATAGTTAATAAAGATCCTATAGAAAATATAGATTTGATTACCTTAAACCGACCTTCTAAAATCCCATTTGATTAAAAAGATCAGATCTTCAAGACAAATCAAAATGTTCTCTAATTCCTCCTTCAAATTCATAAACAAAAGCTTTAAGGATTTTTATTGGCTTTATTGAATCTCAAAGATAAGGAAAGAGATTCACTCACCTTATTTGAATCTCCTCAAACTCCAATGATGCCAAGATCATCAGAAGAGAGGATTTCTAGGTTCAGGGCATGTTTTGGAAAAGGGGAAAGCCTAATTTATATAGAAAACAAGGAATAATTATTTATCTTTAATAATACATTTTCATCTTAATAACGTCTCTTCATCTTTAGTAACATCCCTTCATCTTTAATGACGTCTCTTCATCTTTAATAACGTCTTTTCATATTTAATGACGTCTCTTCATATTCATTTATACATTTGATAACCGACAAAAGTAATTAATTTAAACATTAGGGTTGAACATAAAAGTCTCTTATTTTATTATCAAATGACATCTTTGCCCATCAATATAAAATATTTAGTTGTATATTACAGAAAACATGTAATGGCAAAATCATACATGTGTGGTTCCACCAAAATCCTCAAGAGTTTTATGCTAAGGATGTGGAAACATTTAAGCGTGATATTCTTACCATCACAATGTTGTGGATCTTTACATTTAAGTTTTTTTACTATATTTTGCTATATTATTACTATATATTGTTTATATTGATATTTTGTGCATGTATTCTTTTACTAACCTCATCTTCATAATATCTATCTTGCATATACATACATAACATGAATGGTAACATAGATCTATTTGTTTTGAGTACATAAATGCCATAGATATTTGTCTTATGTACATAAAAACTTAAAGTAGTATGATAATAATGAGAATATGCCAAAAAGTTCAAGATCTATTTTAGTTTCAATAAAAATAATTTTTGGAAATTCGGATGGAAAAAGATACCTATTTGAAAACCTTTTTTACCAACTCTAAAGTGAAGATTTTATATTAAAAATGAAAAGCTTATGGAATAAGTATCATAAAAGAATGATTTTGATGAGTTAGATCTAGTTTTACCAAGAGATATTTTCAAAATAAGAAAAAGGTTACAAAAGTTAAGTTAGAACTTGTTTCAACCCTAACAAGAACTTGAAATTCGTAACTAGGGTGAGTTGCTAAGTGAACACTTATTTTCCAACCCCAAAACAAGAGTTCTATTAAGAAAATGAAGGCCTTAAGGAGTAGGTTTGATTAGGACTTAATTTTAGAAAGATCAAATGAATTTTACCGAAGAAACAATCTCAAAAACAAATCACAAAATTCGGATTTAGAAATGACCCCCACTTAGGCACTTATTTCCAAGTTCCAAAATGAGGATCTTAATAGAAAAATGGAAGCCTTAGGGAATAGATGTAGTAAGAAATTAATTTTGACAAGAATAAATGGATTTATCAAAGTATATTTCCAAAACAAAGGAAAGGTTTCAAAACATAGATCAAACTCTATTTTCATCACCAACAATTTTTATAAAATTCGTAATTAGGCAAGACCCCTGTTTAAACATCTATTTTCAAACTCCTAAATGAAGAAAATTATTAAAATAATGAAGGCATTAGGCATATAGGTCATCAAGGCTTTATTTTAGTAAAAACAATGGTGATTTTGCAAGAAATAAAACTAGTTTTTCTAAGTCAAGTATTCTTGAAATTTTTGCAAAGTAAAAGTTTTCTAAAAATTCTTTTAAACCAAATATCATCAAGAACATACATATAAATATTTTATAACATGTCATCCATGATAATAACTTGTTGATATTGCATGTACATATAATATACTTGGTAGAAACAATGCAAATTTCACAAAACAATTTCGGAAATATGGGTTTTAGCTACTGATCATATATGACCCGAGATTTCCAAGACTTATAAGTTTTCAAAAACTTAGGAATAACATCATAAATAGATAGATCTTTCGAAGTAAATAGAAATCGACTACTTATTTGCTAAATTCCGAGTTAAAATGACCAAGTTATAGCGGTTTTAAGTTGGAATTTCCATTTACTAGAAAAATTACGAACTTAAAAGTTTTTATTTGATAAGTTGGAATAGTTATGGTTTGAAATACTCATTTGAGTATTTCTTTCATTTAGGTGACTTTGAATCAAAGGATTCCTTACCCTCGAATTTCTAGGAATAGAGACCAGTGGCCATGGCTGTGTGAGTCATACTTCTTATTTACTATTTCGTATTGTGCTTGTAAATTATAGTTGCACTAGACTAATAAGCAAAGATAAAAAAAAAAAAAAAATTGGAAATGCATGACGGGTAATTATGGGATTATGTATGCTATCTTGATGTGTTGAGAAAAATGTGCTAAGTATATCGAAATCGAATGATTAATTGATGTATGTCTATATGCCATGATTTATGAGTGTTTGCAAATTGATTTGTCACCTATTAAATTGCATTAATGATTATCCGGTCTAATATGTAACATGGACATAATCACTTCACGATGGGGATGGTGCATTTAATCATGATTGGTTCTCCATGATCCATAAACAGTATGAATGAAATGGGTTACCCGTGAGCCATAAAATAGTACAGTTGATGGGTTGCCCGTGAGCCATAAAACAGAATAGTAATTCAAGGTAGTACCACAAGATTCGTTAATTTGCTAACCCCGAATGGCAGGCATAAATCCATTCAACATATGATTTCCGATTGATCATATGTCTTGTTTGCCCATGTGGTTGTTGCATTTCATATGGATGATTAAATCAACTTGTTTGTATGTATGTAATTGTGGGATATGTGTATTCTAGAAGTATTTACTCACTAAGCTAGCATAGCTTATACCCCCATAGCTTCTTTTTATTGCAGTTCCCATACTTATGGTTGCGTTCCAGGACTTAGCCAACTCAGGTAAAGCAAAAATAGAAATTTCCCCTAGAAGTTTATGTTTAGCTTTTGTATAGACTTCCATAGGAAACCTTAAACGCTCGGGTTGTTGTCAAAAATTAATACCTAGGCTGATTATTATTTTGTAGGGGAATTCCCCTTAGTATTTTGTAAATGATCCTAAGATATCTGTGGTTTATATTTTTATGCTTATTCTATTCGGTTAAACTATCTATCTCCAATTGCACAAGTATTCTATTGTCGTAAGAGAATACCTTGCATCTAATACAAGACTTTTGAATAACTGTGGTAGTAATTCTTAAGTCTTGTTTAGTATGGGTGGACTGTTTCGTTTAGGATACCCTTTGGGGCATGACATCATGATTTGAATTCGTAAACCTTAAACTATAGGAGATTATTTCTCCATGAGTTTAAGCATTAAAGCACAAAATTCTGAAGAAATAAAATCAAATTGAAGAATAATTCAATTAAAGATCATAATCTTGCAAACATTACTAACATCAGGTTTAAAATGATTTTACCTAAAAAACTATAAGTCCTCTAAAGCAAGAGGAAAGTGGATTTCTTTCACCTTAGAATTCTCTCTTTAAGCTATGTTAGGGAAATTTACAATATTGTACAATTCTTTTACACATATGCTTGCTCATTTATTTATAGGCTTAGGGCATAGAAATCTTGAAGATTTTATAGCTGACATGGCTGATTCTTTATAATGGAATTCTTTCATCTTCTTACACGTGGTTTGATTGTGTGCTTAATTGTCATAGACATATTACTGCTTGGTCGAAGGCTCAAGATAATCAAGAAATGAAGCTCGACATTTAAAATGATCAGACTACTTATGTTTTTGTCCATCCATCTATCTAGGGTTGAATTTGAATGCATCGAGGGCTCACAAACTTGAGGCTCGACATTGATTTGGAAAAAAATTAGTCTTCAAATAGCAGCTATCGAGGGTTGAAATATGAGGCTTGATATTGAAGCTCGACAGAAGCTTTTCTACAGATTGATGCTTGATCACCTCAAAAGAATTGTTGAGGGTCACGTCGAAGGTTCGAAGTCGAGGTGCAACAGATCATTTTCCCTTGTTTTACTTCTTCTTTTGGCCTCGATGATGATTTGGGCATGACTCAACTTTGTCTAATCTTTGACTTTGTTTGTTGTTTTGCTCTAAATTTGATAAAAGCACTTCATTTCTTCTTCTTGGAATTCAATGAGATTTCAAACAATAATTTACACTAAAAACACAAGATTCATGGGAATTTAATCAAAATTGCATCAAAATGAGCTCAAATTCCTATGAAAAATATAGAGTAAAGAGACTTATCAGCTACTTTGAATCGTTCCCTTCGTTTTGTTATATGCCTTGTACATGATATAGAAGCCTTTGGGTGACTAAGATAGTTATTCCTAAGCTTTAATATTGTGCACTGCAGATTGTCACGTTTAGGATACGTCTTGGTGCGAGACAGTCGACCTTCCTTATTTGTCGAGTGTAGGCTGCCAACCTTCTTGCTAGCCTTCTATATGCATCTTGTTCTTGCTTTTAGGGTTTTACTTATAGTATATATGGACCCTTAGCTTTATGTTTCTTCCCATAAGCTATCTTAAGCTTTCGGAAACCCTGAAACCTCTTCAATCAATAGCTTACTTCAAGGAGATCAAGATTCAAAGTTCTAGGTAAGTATGAACCTTTTCTATCCTTTAGGCGATATAAAAAAAGTGTGATTTTTTTTTGAATTGCTTGATTTATATTGAAGGGAGTCATAGTTTGGAGGAGTTTTTGGAGAAGCCCTTTTTCTCTTAGAGATATTGTGATTTTACAATTAAAAGAAGAAAAGCGTGTATGAATTTAGGGTTTGTAGTTCTTTTAATTTAGGGTATAGATGATAGTAGGAATATGTTTAACTTGTGGATTTGAATTTTTAGATAGATTTGCTTTGTATGATCTGGAGTTTCTATTGATGTTAAGGTTTTCTATTCCGAAACCTATTTCAAGTTTGACCTTACCTTGGTTGTTGTTTGTGATTGTAGGCTTAATATTTGTAAATTGACATAATACTATCCAGCTTTAATTGAGTATGTTACTTGTCTTTGGATGGGTGAAATAGATCAGGAGGATCGTTGATACTAGGATGATGCCCTGGTGATCTGTGTGTGTCGTTATCCTGAGTGGAGTTGTGCACAGAGATGATTCCGTTAGTCTAAGAGTGGTACAAGCAAGGTAATCAGGGTATGTGGGGAGTACCCCCCACAAATATATGTATATATTATTTTTTTATATTGATTGTTTTTACGGAATCATGAGTTACTTTGGGTTTAGAACTAGTGGCTAATGGTTCTGAACTGTGTTTTTTACCTAGCAAATTAAATATAATAACCTGTGCTTGTTGTATATGATGATGCATTGCTCATGCACATATGTTTGTGGTATGGTGTATTGGGCCTTTGCGCTCACTCTTTTATTTTTAAGAACAGGTAATGATCCTGTAGTATTCGATCTATTCGGATATGATGTGTATGTATATTATATGGATTACGATAGCCAAACCGACTTTCCTACTGACTGTTAGAAATCAAGTGTTAAGGATAGTAAATGTTGAAGATGTTTTCTTATGATGATTACTGAAGAGTGAATTTTTGTTTTTTATGTTTTATGATGTTTAAAGATTTTGTTTTTAAGATGGATTGTAAGCTGGCATTTAGTTTTAGCCAGCTGTATTGTTTAGAAGTTTTATTATGATATAAATATTTCAAAGTACCCTTATATGTGAGATACGAAAGATGATTTTTGTTAGTAAATTTGTGTATTAGTGAATCATAGCCTTAGCGTGTTCTTCTCTAGTGATGACATGTGGTTGGTTGTAATGCCTTTAGATTAGCGTGTTACGCTTTAGGTAGTTTTCTACTTTCTAAGGTTTCTAGAGAGAGAAGCAAGTTAAGAAGAGAGATTGCAAGATCACAACTTTAAGGGGATTTCATTCTTTATTGTGATGTTCTTATTTATCTCTATTGTGCTTATTAATTTCATGATGGAAGAGTAGAGATATTAGTGTAGATATTAAAGAACCCTAAGAATTACTATATAATTTGGGATTTATTGTTATTAAATTGAATTATTAGTTTTCTTAATTCTGCTTGTGTGTGCTTAATATTTTCTTGAATATATAATTCTAGAATATTAATTCATAATTGATTTTATATTAGTTAATCATAAGGTTACTTTTATAAATAGATGTAGCATAAGAGACATTTGATTGCAACCCATGACATAAATTTTCCGTATTATATTGAATTAAAGGTTTAATATAGAATTCATATATCATTAATGCAATTCTTGAATTGATAGAATTAGGAATTGATAACCTTCACAGAGATATCAAAATAATATAGGAGTTCTACGGATTAAAAATTTAATAATTGACATTGAATTATTTTTAAGGATTAAGCCTAATAATTGTCACGCCCATAGGGGTATCCTAAACGTAGCAGTCCGCACATGCCATATAAGACTTCGAATTACTATCTGAGTCTTTTGGGAGTCTTGTATAGATGTAAGGCGTTCCTTTACGATAATAGAATACTCTATTCGATGGAGTTAAGAAGTTTAATGCGGCATTCAATAGCATTAGATAATAAATCAAAATGCATATATATATAAATTACAAAGTCTAAGGGGCATTCCCCCGTAAAAGAATATTAAAGGTCCATTATAGTCATCCAGAGTCTTTCGGTTTCCTATGGAAGTCTAAACAAAAATTGAATACAATTTCTATAGGAAACGCCTAGCTCCTCTACCTGAACTGTAGCCTGCCTTGGCCTAAGCCAAATAAACTCGTGCTGCAACAAATAAAAAACTATAGGGGCATAAGCTATACTAGCTTAGTGAGTGAAAAACTTCCATATTTCAATTAAAACATATCATTCAGGCAAGTGATTAATCAGACAAATGATATGCACCAAACACGTGAATTCAGCAAACATATGACCAGTCGGAAATCATATGTGGATGGACTTGCGCCCTCCATCCCAAGTTAGCAGATTAACGAATCCTACGATACGATGCCATTTAGGCTCACGGTCAACCAATCATATATTCGTTTTATGGATCACGATTAACCAATCATATCGTTTTATGGATTACGATTAACCAATCATATTCGTTTTATGGATCACGAAAAACCAACAAATGCTAATGCTCTATCCCCATCGTGTTATGGAATGAGTTCAAGTTTATCTTCAATATCGAATAATCAATTATACCAGTTCTTTTAGGTGATCAAGCAATATCCGCAGACAATCAATCCTAGCTGTCGAGCTGGATTTTTCCACTCATCTTATCTGGTTCATTTCTCCTAACCGATTCACATTAAACCCGAACCATTTAACATGAATCCTCGACTAGGGGTTAAAAGAAATTTTAATCTTTGAAAAACTTTTTAGAGTCGCCACCCGATATAAATCGGGAAAAAATATAAAAGCTAGGATCAATGGGTCGGTTGATCCTAACTTAGCTACTAGTCTGCGAAAATTTGATTTAAAAAAAAAAAAAAACTTTAAAACCAGATATCATGGATTCGGAGGCTAACCTATTAAAACCAAATCGGTTACCACTTTCGGAATTGTAAATTTATAATCTATTCTTTTCATGCTCAAAAACTTAAGTAAAACATTATAGCACAAATATTTACAAGTCAACTCATTTATTTTTATTTTTTTATTATTATTTTTTTTAATTTTTATTTATTTTTTGAACATGAAACAACAAATTATCTTATATTTACAAAATATTTATTCACAATAATAAAGAAAAACATTTTTTTTTTTTTTTTTAATGTCGCCCCGCAGGTGCCTACGTACTCGCTAATGGAGATCAGACAAAACGTAGTTCTTTTAAAAAATTTTAATTTGTTGATCAATTTTAATTTTTGAACTATTCTCAATTTAAGTTCATTAAATTTTAACTTTTTTTGTGAAAACCGTTTTTGATGATCCTATGATCTAATCAATTGGTTTTTTATTTCATGAAAACATATTTTTCTAAGTCCAAAAATCATTTTTTATTATTTTATTTATTTTTTTTTAAAAAAACATTTTGGTTTTGGAAAATCCAATTTTATCATTTTTGTTTATTTTGTTTATTTATTATTATTGTTTTTTATTTTTATTTTTTATTTTATTATTTATTATTTTTTTTAAAAATCATCACATAAATTCACAACATATTCAGAATATATTAAAATATATTAAAATTATTTTTCATGCATTAAATATGCATTTTCTAAAAGCAATTTATGTATAAATACATACTAAAAATATTCAAAAAATATCAAAAATATCAAAAAAATTAATTTATATAAAAAATAATTATTTATATTTTTTCGGATTTTTCTGTATTTTTCTGAATTTTTCATGAATTTTTATGAATTTTTTACTATTTTTTATTATTTTTCGAAATTAATTATACAATAAAAATATAATAAAATAATGCGGATTAACCTAGACCGTCGGATGAAGCGGACGAGATCTGGAGCGTCGATCGCGTTGACTGATTCTGATCGTCTGATCGAATTGACTAAATCTGGGGCATTGATCGTGATGATTAAATATGGGCTGTCTGATCTGCTTGATGAAATCTGGACCGCTGATCTGCTAGATGAAATATGGGCCGCTGATCTACTTGATCAAATCTGGACCGTCTGATCTGCCTGATGAAATCTGGGCCGCTGATCTGCTTGATCAAATCTGGACCGTCTGATCTGCCTGATGAAATCTGGGCCGCTGATATGCTTGATCAAATCTGGACCGTCTGACCTGCCTGATGAAATCTGGACCGTCTGATCAGAGTTGACCGTTGACCGACGACCGTTGACCGATGACCGACCGAGTTGGATTCGGATCTTCGGGTCGGATCTTGGAGCTCCGGCGGGTGAAGAAGACGATGACGCGCCTTTTCGGGGCGGATTCCGGCGGCTCGGTGGTCTCGGTGGCTGGAAGCTTGTCGGCCCGACTCCTATGGTGGTGGCGCGTCCTTTAGCGGTGGTGGCGTTCACTCAGAACGGCGGCAAGGGGCGGTTCCGGCGGTGGTTGTACGGCGGCGCAAATCCGAAAAATAAAAAAAAATTTCAGAGGTTAATTTGATCAATTTGATCAAATCCAAGCACACTAAAACATCAAAATTAGGTTTCTAACATTCCTAACACACTCAATTTTGATCAAATTCGATTCAATCACTTCGAATTCGAATTTTTCTTCCTAAATTCGAGAATCTCGAATTGACATGGTTATGTATGTGTTTTCTTGAAATTGACTTGTGCCTTTTGCTCCTTGGACCCCCTATTTATAGGTTGCAAGCTCAATTTTACGTTTCAAACAGTTTCGAAAATGAATCGTTTTTTGCCTCTTTGTTTTTCCACGAATTTAACCAAAAATTTGGGCTTGATTCATTCTTAACCGATGAATTGATGATTGATCCTTCATATTCCATGTCAGATTCATCCAATAAGGATAGATTAATTGTCCAATTTCATCAATTTTTGTAACTCCTCATTCATGTACAATTGAATGCTTTATAAATTGAATTTTGTGACTTTTGGGTTGTTTTTTGCACTAATCTTTCATATTCTATAACCACTTTGCAATTCCATCATCAATTTTGACAATCAATGATGTCTTGTCAGTTAAAAACTGATGCAAAGTAAGGCAAAAAGTCACATTTGAGGAAGATGCAAAGGCAAAAATAATGAGATGATAAAAAGACAAAATTTTGCCTTTGCTAGGGTTTGAACTTGTGTTGAGCTTGAGTGTGTGTTTGGGTCAATGTGTTTAACCAACAGGCCATTTGGCCTGTGCCTTGATCACTTAGCCAACTTCATCAATACTTAATTAAGGCTTTTGGAAAAATGAGTTTAATTAAATTTTAAGCCTTAATTAATTGGGCAAAAATTGGGTGTCTACACTAGCTCATCTATGCAAGCAATGATTTATCACCTAGCTTCGATATTCTTTAAGTTCAACTTCACATAATAACAACAGACATAATAATTCCCATTCAACCCAATCATGCATATTTATTTTATCTTTGCTAAGTAACTAGTGCAGTTATCAATACAATCACAAGCAATAATTGAAAGTGGAAGTGATACTCACTCGGCCATGATACGCCGGTCTTTTAATAGTAGTAATCGGGTGGTAGGGATTCGTCGGTCTCGGGATCACCTACCAAAGAAGAATACCCTAATGAGTACTTCATCACTTAACTAATCCAAACTATGTGTCAACAATAATAAAAATCGTGATTCTCACTATTTGCGGAAATTCCAACTTAAAACGGC
This sequence comes from Combretum micranthum, assembly GCA_024138025.1. Lineage (NCBI taxonomy): Eukaryota > Viridiplantae > Streptophyta > Magnoliopsida > Myrtales > Combretaceae > Combretum > Combretum micranthum. The sequence goes on from JAMXBD010004101.1 coordinate 23,264, forward strand.
CATCACTTGGTCATTTTAACTTGGAATTTCTCAAATTTTATATCGATTTCTATCTACTTCGAAAGATCTACCTAATTATAATATTATTTCCAAGTTTTGAAAACATTTAGGTCATGTAACAAAGGGATCAGATCTGATCAGTAACCATTCCTATTTCCGAGAAATAGTTTTTGCACTTGTTTGAAATGTATCTAGTTGATGATTCAAGTATATATGAAGTATGAATGATTTCCTATCATGAATGACATGTGATGAGTTCAATGTATGCATGATCTTGATGATTTTTGGTAAAAGAAACTTTCAATTCCTTAATTTTGCAAAACTCCAACAATAACTACCTCTTGAAAGTCCACTTTTCTAATTTTGACACCACCCTAGTGTTTTGGATTTTATTCTTAGGAATTTCTAGCTATCTTAATTAAAAATAAGTCTTCATCACATTACTACCCAAGACCTTCATTTCTATATAAAAATTTACATTTTTCACTTTGCAAATATGTTCTCAAATAGGCTTTGCTCAAAAATCCGAATTTTAGAAATCCACTTTTTGAATGATTCCTTTAGGAAAACTTGTGAAATGCATTAAAATTCAAGACTTTACTATATCCACTACCTAAGGACTTCATTTAATACATAAAACATTTATTTGAGTTTGAATAATAGGTGTTTACATCATCATCCAAAGTTACGAATTTTACAAATTGACTACTGACTCAAAATTTTCTTGATTCTACTTCTTGTTTCACACATTACTCTCATCTAAACTCATCTCACTTATAAAAATCATTACTTAATGATATCTATTACTTGTACCCTCCATTTTTCATAAAACATGAGTTTCAAAGTTGTTATAAGGTTTTTAAAATAGGGTTTGGAAGTCATACGAATTTTCTTTTGAACATTTCTAACAAAAACCTTTTCTTTTTCAAGTTCCTTGTCTTATCCTCATAAAGATCTACCAACTATCACATTTATATATACAAGACTAAATCTTTATGAGCATTAATGCATGAAAACACAAAATATCTATGTGAACATGAATGTTAAGTATAATATGAGTGTCTAAGTGCTAGATCTACTACTTGTAGTGCATGAAAAGGAGTTTAAGAGTATGAACATATATTTTTCATGCAATATCCTTACTTTTATATGCATGAACATGATAATATTTCAACAAAAGCTCATTAAACACAAGATCTACTCTTGTGATGGCTTGATATTCATGTATTAACATTTTCTTATCCCTAGCACTTGCTCATGGGGATTTAAAGTGAAAACACACATGAATAATCTTGCCATTACAAGATTAAGTAGTAGTAAGGCTCAAGAATCATCACCTAAAGAAGGATTTGATGAAGAAATGAAGAAGAAATGAACTTGATGTGTGTGTGTGTGAGGGGTTAGGGCTCACGACAAAGGAGGGAAGAAGAAGAGAGGTTTCGTAATTTTTGAACAAATGAAATGAAATGGAAGAGAGAGAAAATTAAAGGATTATATATATTAAGTGAATTAGGGTTTGTTTTGTATAATAAAAAGAAGAAAATAAAACAATTTGACAGGGAAAATGAGGGAGGTGCGCCGGCCATCAAGTGAGAGAGGGAGTGATTTAATTTTATTTGAAATTGTAATTTATGTAATAAAATGTATTAAATGTAATAATTTAGTAAGAAACAAAAATTTCTTGGAAAAAAAATATAATGAGTAGTTGTAAGGATGTAAGATTAGGGCATAGGTAGTGTGTATTATAGGTTGCACTTGTGAATAGTGGTAAATAGTAGACAAGACATCTACTTTACCGGTAGTGAAGAAAATACGGGAAAAATGCTATAACTGTAATTTTTATAGCCTGAAAAATTATAAAACTTATATTTTTGAAATCCTTATAAAATTTCGGTTCTAAAGAGTATTCCGGAATATTTTTCTGAGTTTCTAGTCTCAGGGCTCGCTTTTCCATAATGGGGCTCGAGAAGGCCCAAAATAGAAAATTTTTCAAAATTAAAACTTTCTATGGTTTGAAATATACTTTAAAATAATATTTCACATTAAATTATTTTATAAGATTTCTTTTGATATAAAACCAAAGGAAAGCCGGATGTAGGGTTTCTAAGTTTCTCTCACAAGGCTTGAACTAATCCGGTGTAGGGTTTCGCTTTTCGGTTCCCGAAGTTTACTTGACCACTAGGAAAACCGAGATTTACAATAATCCTTAGCGATAGATGCTTTTAATGATTTGTGATTGATATTTAGTTAACTTGATTTGTGATTATGATATAACTAATTATTTAGATTATAATTATAGTAGAATTAGTAATAGAATAAGTAATTAATTACAATGGATTGATTATTAGTCATAATAAGAAAGAAGTAATTACTAGTAATTTAAGATCTAGTGGGAATGATACCTATGCTCATTTGCTATACTATGATTCAATAGGTATAATTGCCTAAAGAGTGATCGTAGGATAGTTTATTGGTACAAATTTTATTGATTGATACGATCATATTAGACAACATATACTCCTAACATCCAAATTCATGGACACGACAGCAACAACATCTATTTTCCTTTGAAAATTGAAAAGAGCTGTAAAGTGATTAAAAATTTTCTTTATTATGCTAATCTATAACTTTTATTTTTCTTTTCCTACAATTTATTTCTAATTAACTAAGGAGATCGATATGTGTTAAGTTTCTTTTTTGTATGAAGCAACTTTTTTTTCTTAATCAACAAGATCAAGGTGATAGGAACATGAAAATTTGTAACTTGGAATACTACTTTGTAATATTTTTCCATTGAATGTAGTGAAACATACTCATGGGAAGACGAAATCCTCAAGTTAGACCTAGAAGAGTGGATTGAAGCAGATAGCCAAACCCTTATAAACACTTGAGCAATTTTTTCTTTACCTTCTCATTACATTTTTGCATTCATTTTACTTATGTTAAGTGTACTTGCAATATTGTATTACACCACATTGTTAATCAAGTAATTAAAGGGATTAATTTTATAAAAGTCCAAAAGAGATTTGAATTTTGATAATAACCAATTTAACACCTTTTGGTTATTAAAATGGGACCAACATATATGATAGGGTAAGATAAAACCATTGTGACAAGTAAACTACAACTTCATAAAAAAAAAGTAACTGCAATAATTAAAATATATTAAAAAATTAATAGTGCAAAATAAATGTTCAAAAACATAAATTGTTACACCCCAAAGGGTACCATAAACGTAACAGTCCACCACACTCAATATTAAAGCTTAAGTATGACAACCTTAGTCATTCCCAAAAACTTCGGCATTAAGTATAAGGCATGCTCTCACAAGTTTAAAGGATCATGCTAGGAAATATGAATCTTAAGAAGATATAATAACAAATTAAGAAAAGAGGATTAATAATATTCATTCATTCATAATAATTGTCTTACAAGTCTTAGGGGCATTCTCTTGCCAAAAATAACTATAATCTATTACAAAAAATTTTCTATGAAGTCTACATCTAAACTAATGCTAAACTTCATCTAAGAATTTCTTAACCAAAATGGGAAAATACTTGGCTGTAGGGTCCACGTGTCCTCAACCACAAATAGTTAAACTACAAAAGATATCTATAGGAGTATAAGCTAATAGGCTTATTGAGAATTATTTTCATAAGTAAATTCTTGTGTAGGAAATTCAAACAAGTTATTTAAGCAATCAAGTGAAATGCAACATACATGTGAGCAAACAAGGCATATAGTTTTCCGGGAACTATATGTCAAATAGATTTACGCCCTTCATTTGGGGTTTGGTGATGTGTAATATCAAAACGAGTAGTTTTAGTTAAGTTATGCTTTCGATCATTACCACCAAGCATATAAGGTCTACTCAATTTGAGCCATGCCTCTGGATTTTCACCAAGCATTGGCTTGATTCCTTGTCGCCAAGCAATTGCTTTCGATCATAGCCGCCAAGTGTTGCTTTCGACCATGCTACTATCCTTTTCACCTAAGGATAATAACTCTATGCAATGTGACTCACTTCGTGATATGCATGAATCAATTTATTTAAGATATTATAGCATTATTTTTATCAATTTTAAGGTGATCATATAATTTCATACATATCAAGTGCTATACCAAAATAAACAATTACTTACAATCAATTCCCGTCTCGATATTCTTAGAATCCTTTCAACAATTTTCACATACATAACAATTTATCTTTCTTTAATTCTAATGCTACTAAACTATAAGAACAATCAAGTAAAGTATTTTTAAGGAAATAAACTCACGTTGCCATAGTGGTAAGTCTTCCAAATGGATGAGTCAAACAAATAATCCACTTAGTCAAAATAATCCTCGGGATACGAGTATTCCTCCTCGAGATCACCTAGTCAAGAAAATACCCGAAATGAGTATTTCTTGATAACCTTCTTGAAATTTGACAAAAACTATATCATAAGAACGTCAAAGTTTGCATAGAAAATAATTCAAGTTTAAAATGGTCGTAACTGGTCATTTTAGCTTGGAATTGCGATATAATATACCAATTTCTATCTATTCGAAAAGATCTATCTATTTCTAAAACTATTTTTATCAAACCAGGTCATTTAGGCTCCGAAACAATGGCTATCAGATTCATCACGAATTTTCCCATCCCAAAAGCATTTGTTTCAAACTTTAATCATCCAAAATTGCTTTGATAAATACTTAGTTATCTATATAGTCAAGAAATCCATTTTATCGATATATAGCTCATATTTCATTCATGCTTAAGTGTTTGTTATCCAACTAAAATTATTTAGTAAAACAATTTTAGCTAGAAGTTTAGAAAACTGTTGTTTATAAGAAATCCACTTTGTAAATTTTTGAAATGAATATTTTGATTCTTTTGTTTCCAAAGGATTATTTTATGTTTATCTTACTATTTGCCTTAATGACTTTTTAATGAAAAATAAATTTCTCTATTTTCCTTCTACAATTTTTCAATATTAGTGTCTCTTTTCTAATTAGCTTCCTATACAATTTTTCTTTGACCATTACTCAAAAATCTTAGTTTGAAAACTCTCATTTCCATTTTATGGGGTTTTATGGAGAAACATTTTAGTATTAAAAGTCATCTTCTTTTGGAAAAAAATTTAATATAAAAATGATTTAAGAAAAACTTTTCAAAACAAAGGTAGCGTTAAAATTATAGTGAGTTCCTTTTAAAGTTTTGAAAAGAATAGATTAAATCATAGATTCTAAATTTCACATAAAACTATTCTTAGGTGATAAAATCTCCTTTTTGCAAAAAATATAATTGAAGCTTTAAGGTTTAGACAACAATCTTTATATGCATGATCATGAGAATAATAACAGGTAAAAATATCATAATGTATAATGAAGTCAAGTATTGGGAGTCCTAGCTTTCTCAAGGCTCCCAGGACTAAGAAATAGACTAGTCCCAAAAAAAAAAAGAAGATAAAAGAGAGAAAATTGTTTTGACTTGATGAGAACAAGTCTAAGAATAGATACTAATCTTAAAACAATATGAAATAAATAAGTTGCAAAGAAAGGAGTAAATAAATTGCTTTACATGAAAGAAAATAAATTGTAAGTGAGCTTATATGCTCTAAGAATATATATATATATATATATATATGTAGATACATAATTATACTTAGTTAGATATAATAACAATAATAATATGAGCAGATAAAGTAACAGCATAAATATATAAATAGATATTCATGAATAAAAACAATACATGAAAAGTGTAGCTTCCATAACATTTAGTTTTTGGAAACTCACACCATGGCCATGTAAAGTAACATGACATGGTAAGAAGAAATTTGTAAAGAAAATTTTACCTAAAGAGGGTTTTGTAGTATTATGTGTGAATGGGTTTTGTGTATATAGAATAGGGTTTGAGAGTATGTTGAGAGAGTTTTTTTTGGAGTGTATATAGAGAGAGTTTTGAGAGGAGAATTTTAGAAAGATTTGATAGTGAATTTGTGGGTAGTAAATGTGTGAATGAAGTGAAAGAGGAGAGGGGGTATAGAGTGTAAGAATAGGTGTTAGAAAAAGTAGAGATAGATGAATAGTGTAGAATAGTAATGAATAGTATAATGTAAAGTTAACATGACTAATAAAGTACCGATAATAAGAAAATATGCGTATAATTGTGATATCTGCTATTTTTACTTACCAAAAAATTATAAAACTAATATTTTTGAAAACCTTATATTTTTACGAGTCTAACGGTATATCCAGAATATTTTTACTATTCCGAGTCACGGGATACATTTTTCAAGAACTGTATCCGTTCTAGTTCAAAACAATTTGCGGTTTTACTAATCTAACCTTTTTAAGCTTTCTTAAGTTATTACGAACTATTCTACATACTAATTTCTTGCTTACTTTCTTAGGGTTGCGAACACAGGATTGTCGAACTTAAACTATTTCGTCTAACTAGGGTTTTGTTGACTTTATGGTTTTCGGTTGACCTTTCGATTAGGGTTTAAGTTAAACCGATCACAAAACTTTAGGGGTTTACATAAATTAAGTGTATTCAATACTAAGTGCAATACTATCAACAATAAAATCATCAATTATGTTTGCAATAAGTAATAAAGAGAAGAAAAATAAAAATTGATAATGGCAAGTACAAAACAAAGCAAATGTGAATTGAATCTAAATAGTTTAAAAGGTAATGACAAAGGATGCACTAGTGACAAACCAATTTATCAATGTTAGAAATATATGAGACTAACAAACTTAATTAGATGTGTTTCTATATGTGTGTGTGGCAATAACTACAACTGTCTCTTCCATCTTTTGATCATAGTGGCTGTAAGAGGAGTAAGATGCTTTGTTCTTCCAATGGAGTGTAGTAATCAAGATGCTTGTACAAAGGCATGAGAACTAAAGAAAATTAATATATATAATTCTGAAGAGAGTTTAAAAATTTTTGTAGTGATCAAGAATCAAAAATGGAGAAAATGAAGTAGCAAACTAGAGTCCATAAGCAAGAAATACAATAAGTATGAGAGAAAGATTAGGAGGAAAGATGTATAAATAAAAATGGAAATTAATAGAAAGCACAAATGATGAATTAAGATGTAGCTTTGGTGGCTTCTTAAGTTGATAGATCAAGGAGTAAGATAGGTAATATAAAATATTCAAAGAGAACTGTGATGAAATTGTTAGAATTTGCAAGGTTTATGAAACAATGGGTATATAAAGCAACAATTGAGAGAAGAGATCCCATATGGAATGAAAGCTAGCAATAAGCTTAAGATAAACTACTTCCTAAGGAATAGTAAGGCATCAAAAATTGAAATGCATGAGTCATATAGAGTCAATCATATAAAAGACATGTTAGTGAGTATATGGAATGGGCTTAAATTTAAGAATTGTAGTTACAAGAGGAATATAAGATAATTAGCCAGGGACATAACTAATTAGTAATAACTAGATATAAGAAAAAGAAAGTAAGGAAAGGGTTGAATTTAAATGGAGGCATAAAAATCTCAATGATACAAATCAAGAATATAAAAATGTAACCAAAGCAAGGAATTTTGTTATGGAATTTGATTGAAGGAAATTGTGCACAAATTTAAATGGGGGAATAATCAAATTATGTCAAGGAAACAAATGGACAAGTTTAAGAAGAAATGGTTATAGAAACAGATAATATATCAAGGCATTATATATTTTTGATGGTAAAATATAAGCTTCAACCACTCAGCTCATTTATACCACACATGGTCCTAGATGCTTGGCAAGCTACAAGCTTTGCTAGTCCAAAAAAGATCTACACCTGAGGACACCTCATCCCTAAGAAATTCAAAATTTGGCCTATGCCTACCTACAAAGAGATTGGTGGGAGACCCTCATGCGAGCTCAACCTTGAAGGTCTTTCCTTAAACTTACCTACAAGCTATCTCTATAAGTCTAAGTCCGCTCGAAGCCAATCTCCACCCAGTCGCCTAGATACAAAAGCTACAAAATACCCATGTCTCATCTCGAGAACGAAGGGAGGAGGAGGGACATCATCAGCCCCACCAGACTCCATGTAGTTATAACTCTCTAGCTCGAGTACCCCATTCACCTAGAGTGCCAAGTCAGCTACTAAGTGGAGATTTACCCTACCAGAAAATATAGGTGGATCCCATTCTAATATGACCTCAAAACTATAAATAACTGTTTCTCCTAAGGGAAAGAGAGAGCCATCTTTCCTTTACATAAGTGAAGACTCTTAGGAGAAAAGGAGACCCATGTACTAACTTGAATATTGAAGTGGCCACACCAGACAACCCCCCACGCATCTCTAACCCCTTTTTTGTGTTTGCAAGAGCCTAACTTTACCGATGAAATCAGCTCGTGTAGTAAAGGAGCTTTTAATATTGATAGGAATACCGACAATAATGATGCTAAATAGGGAAACTAGATTCATTGAAAAATCTTGGGAGAGCCTATGTAGGGCAATAGTTAATAATTGACATTTGAAATATTTTTGCCCTTAAATTGACAGTCGATCTAAAGGGACAATTTTAAGTCTCAAGGAACTTGTTTTAAGCTATATGTTGGACTTTGAAAATTGTTAAGATACGTAAGTAGCTGTTAATTGGTGGGGCTAAAGTTGACATAGGATGCTAGTAAATCAGTGGAGCTGATCGAATAGAGAATGCAGGCAGGTCCGAGATGTCTGGAGGCTAAACATAAAAGAGGCAATTTTTGGAGCTCCAGATAATGGATTATATGCTTTTGAAGAAGTTTCACCTTTCGAAAGAGTCGGTGGATAGTCACATACTAATTAGTTATTATTTAGTTTAGTTGTTATCTAAGACGTATTATATGTCTCCAACTAAGAAAATATGTCCCAACCTAAAATAAATAGTTATTGGAGCCATAAAATGAGTAATAATATTTTACATTGGTTAAAATGTTAGTTAAGATAAAGGATATCAAAGGATAGTGTCGAGCTTGAATTTTTTATTTTTTTTAATTCGATTTATATCAAACCCTAACCTAATTAAACAAAGCATTGACTAAAAATTAAAAGAAATTTGAATTTTTGAACAAATTTTAGGAGTTGCCACCCGATCAATGAGTTAGTTGATCATAACTTAGCCACAATTCTATAAGAGAAATTGATTCAAAATCAATTTTTATTAAACCAAAGTTTCCATTGGTCTGGGAACTATCCTATTAAAAATCATTAGGTTACCAGCCTTAATTTTTTAATTAAATTTTATTTATTTAATGTCTTAAAATTTGTTAAAGTTAGGAATATTTACAATTTTATAAATAATTATCAATTAGTATTTAATGGATATGTAAACTATTAATCATATTATATATTTACAATTATAACTAATTGCTAAAAAAGGTATTTACAAAAAAAAAAAAAAAAAAACAGTTGTCACCCTGTATGTGCCTGCGTACCTGTTAATTAGAATCAAATGTCATGTAGTTTCTTTTTTTTTTTTTTTATAAAACTAAAATAGGTTGATCTTTTTTAGATTTTTGATTTCTTCCAATTTAAGTTCACTAATTTTTATCACCTTGACCAAAAACAAAACTTTTAGATTATAATGATCTTGGAAAAAGAAAACACTACCAATTTCATTTTTTAATTTAAGAAGATAAGGTTTTAGTTACTAAGTCAACTCTTATTATTTTATATATATTTTAGTTTTGATTTTATTTATTTTTTAGTGTTTTATCATTATTCATAAGAACATATTCGATTTTCTTTATATATATATATATATATATATATATATATATTAAGCAAATGAATAATCAAAGAAAGGGAAAAAAAAAGAAAAAAAAAAGAATAAAAGAATATACTGACTTGTACGTGATCTTAAATGGCACAAAGGACATAGGTCAAGCTTGGTTTCAAGGGTGGGTTTGACAAAGGTCAGGTTGGATCGCATGTGAAAATGGGTAAACCATTTCCGGCAGTGGATCTAGGTGTTTCAGCGACGTTCATGAAAATGAGCTAAATCAAGGGCACTAGACACTATAGTGGTGATGGTTGCATCCAAAAATGACTAGAGATGATAATTTAGAGATGGTAACAGTGGTGGTCAATGAAGGTTGTGGTTGGGGTTGTTTCCAACATCTTCAGAAGTAGCATTAAACTACCAACAAAAGCTTTCAATTCCAAAAAGTTTCCTATAATCTCAAAATACTTTAAAATCACCTGCACAAAAATAGTTTCGAAGAAAACTTCAAACCCTAGGTGTTATAATAACTTGGATTTAAACTTTTTTCATGCTAAAAGGTTTGTTCAAGCTTCTATTTATAATATTGAAGGTCGAACAAACTCATAAAGGATTAAAATCGTTTAATTGTGAATTGATAGAAATTGGGGTTGGACTAGGATTTAATCCTCATTTGGTGATTTTTGGTCATAAAAAATGAATTTCCTATGCATATTGTATGATTAGATGCTTTAGGAAGCTTTGTTTCATCTGTTCTTGGTCAAAATCATCATTAATCCAAGATGGAGCTAATTTCGCATTTTAAAGTGTTTCAATTTTCAAAATTAATTTTGACTTATTAAAAATATGAATTGAGACCATTTTTTAATCTTGATTCATAGTATTCCAAGTGTCCTTCATGATTTTACCATTAATTTGGTGAAATCATAAAGAAAAAGATGTTAGAACAGTGATTGGAAGATGGCTAACGCATGACCTAATCACACCATGCCATGTGTCTTCTTTGTGGTCTGTAAAAGTAGAAGGCATTTTGTGTTCATCTAGATTCAAATCTTGACCTATTGATTGCATGCATATGACTTATTCATATAGGTTGTTGGTTTGTGCCTAATTTGGTTTGCAACTAAATAAGTCTTAAGGCTTTGAGATTGGGCCAAATTAAAGGCCAGCTCATTATGGACTACTTAATTGGGTTCAAGGCTTATATAATGAAAACATATCATATATTTAGCCCAAAGTATTTATTTTAAACACTATAATATTATTTATATATTGTATATATATTTTTTTTCTTTTTTTTAAATTTTAAAATTTGTGATAAATATAACATTTTACTTTTTTATCTTAAAGCCTTAATGGAAAAAATAGGGTGTATATAGATAGATACTTAAAAACCAAGTTATTGAGTAATTAGAGGTCTTGTGGACCAATAGATAGGGAAGCTACATAGGAGTTGAGATAAGAGTTAATAAAGATATTTGTAGATTTTCAATTACATAAAGGACTTCGGCAAACAAAAGTTCTTAAAGGGGAAAGATGAAAATAACATGTTTCCTTTTATACAAGTCGACATGTAAATAAGTTTGTTAGTGGGGACAAAATCATCTTTTTAACTAACTTATATATCTTCAAGATAATCATTTTGCACTGTCTCTTTCTCTTTTCCAATAACAAAAGTTTCTTCTTTTTCTATCACCTAACAACCATTTGATCAAGCGTATCCTTCAATTCCACCAGACAAAAAGAAGCTCCTTTTTCTCCATTTCAATTTTAATGGTTTTGAAGGAGTTCTTAAAAGAGTCTCAAAATTTTCAAGCTCGTAATGGTGAAAAAAGAATAGGGATGACAGATTCTCAAGAGTTAATTGGGTGTTTTCCATAAGTATGGAAATTCCTTAGGTGTGTTAAGTTATAGGTAGCATTTTTAGTATAAATAAATCACGAGTTTTATATTTAAGATTATGTTTGATGTATTTTGATAGTGAAAGAAAGATTTTTGGGGAAATTCAACTGAGATTTTCAAATCTTAGTGTTTCAATTATGATTTTACTAGATATTTCATTTTTAGGGAAGTGTTAATGACGATCTAATCAAAGAGGAAAGTGTGGATTGCAGTTTTGTTTAAGTCTAAACTCCTTTAAGATAGTTTGTAGCCTTGGTAAATGGAATATTGTAGAATGTGCACTATGAGTTAGTCCTAATCAACTTAAGTTGATCTGAGTCATCAGGACAAGATGATATGTCTACTACATGAGTTATTTCAAATTAGCTTGAGTTGATTTGGATCATTAGGATATGATGATCCTAATGATTCAAACCACTTTGACTTGATTTAGACCTTTTTGCACTAATTTTGCCATACATGCTTTCACCCTTCCAAATAATTTTTTTCCTTTTTTCATTCTAATGCCTCTAAAATAATAATTTTACAATCAAAAGGGAGTAATCCGAGAAAGGTAATCACTGAATTAAGTTTTATTGATCAAGGATTTATATTCGGCCTATTTTCAGTGCTAAGATAGTCTTTGATTATTAATGGTTAGTAATTAATAGTTAAGAGATTTGATTAGCCTTTGAAACTTCAAAACTAGGTCAATTTTTACCTTATTTGCTGCTTGTGCTTACATTGGAGAGAAATCAAAATTAAATCAATCAATTTTTAACTTTAACTATTTGCTACTTATGCTTAATTGGGGTTAGTAAACCAAGTGTACCAGTGATGCTCAGGTGGCACCTTAATAATCCTTATGTAGCATTGCCCTTGTGTGAAATTGCACTTGGAGATGATTCATATAGATTTAGGTGACTCATAGAATACTCATAGGTGTTGGGGAATACATCACATTGTGTATTTATAATCTATGTATTTTATAGGGGATACCAAGTTATTCTTTTGGCGCTTGAATTACTATATAGAAGATAATAAATGAAATTTTGATGCATATTCAAGTGTTGATTGCATGTGTGTTTAAATCGTATATACTCACGCACATTTAAGTATGGTATTAGTGTATAGGTCTCTAACTTATTCCTTTTTTCTTTTCAATTTTAGGTGATACGTTAGTTATGTTTGATTTTTCTCATTACTATGGAGAGTACAAAGTGTCGAGGATTACCTAGGAAATATTTGATTGACTAGCAGTACAAATTATGGAGACTTATGGACTCCGGACATTTATCAATTGTTTTCTTATGTATGATTGTGATAGGTCATAGACTGGTAATTATTTATTTATTGGTATTGTCAGTTTGGTTTGATGAACTTGTTGAGCTATCTAATGTTAGTGGAATGTAGATTATAAGTGTGTCTATGTGTGTGTTAGATTTGACTTTGTACAATTGGTTGATTTGGACTTAATGACATATGTGTGTGATTAGAGTTATAATGATAATTAATTATTGTTTATTGCACGATGTGAGCCTTTACATTCAATATAATGGTCTATATATACCTTAAGATTAAAATGTTAAATTGGACATATTATCTCTCTCTTTCTTTTCCCCTCCTTCCCTCCCTACCTTCCTCAAGTTTATGTTATTTTGAAGTTTAAATGCAACATTGTTTATTCTAATAACTAATTTTAAATATATAAGATCAAGCGAAAATTTTCAAACTTCTAAACAAAGTCACAATGTTATGAATGCTACAAACAATTAATGGTATGAGGAATAACAACGTAATTGTAGTCTCACTAGTGATATATAACACAATACATCTCTTGCCTCCTTAGAATTTTGAACGCAATATAAGTATGGCTTCCTCAAAAGCAATGCCCATGAATGAATTGATTATTATTTCTAGATTGAAACAATCCATTCACCTACAGTTGACTGGTTGCATTGCCTTTATAGGCATGAGCAGAATAAAAACGTTTGACAAATTATATAGATTTGTAATACGATATACATAATTAGGCTTATAGTTTGAGATGATAAACTTAAGAAGTGAATGCTATGGCTAACTAATCTAGTTTTAACTAATCTAAATTAAATTTGTATTTTGAGATGATATCAAGAGTATGTTAAAGTTGATTTGTCTACACGTGATCTAACTTAGCATCTCAAGTAATCATTTGTTTCCATCTAAGGCTATTGGATTAGACACATTATTTCCATTAGTCCATGAATAACATAGAAAGTAGCTATCAATCACTAAAATGATCTAATAATAGTTGTGGGATGCTAAACCTTACCGCCTGCCTATGTACTTTTAGAAGATTAAAATTCTTACATTTGAAATACCATTCCTTAAGGCCTCAAGGCCTTGAGTTGAAGCCTTCAAACGCTTGCAATAGTGATACAAACGTATAGAGTTTTGAGATGTTGTGTTCCTTTTCCCTAATTCCACTATAATCATCCTACACCATAAATCATTCAAGGCAATGCACTCATCTCATGATAACGCACCACACATTTGCAATTTACCTAATCAGCCCCTTGCAGCTTTCGAAAACTTGGTTCTCTCAAATTCCAAAATATTAGTTATCACTCCCAACTTCAATTATCAGGGATAATTCAATATTTTTCTTGGATGAATTGTTCATAATCTTTAACAAAACTAACATTATTGTTGTTATGTCACTTTCATCGCATGTCAAAGTTACTCTCATTTTGATCTCTTATCTAACTTCATGTCAATAGGGAGCATTTTCCAAGGGATAAACAACAATAGAATAGATGGGCCTAGATTTGGGCTACAAGTAATTATATATATATATATATATATATATGTGAATAGATAAATATTTGAGGATTTACGTCATATACCATCACAAGTTGACATTGTACTAAATTGAGCGTCGTTTTTTTCCCTTTAATTAAAATAATGCATTTTATTATATATTAATGATTCATAAGTATTACATTAACAATGGTGTATAACAAACATTTTGCAAACATTTTTAAAATGGCAAATTATAAGCTTATCTTTGAATTTTTAAAAAATTTTACAGATTCTCTGCTTGATAAAAAATCTATAACACCCTAAATTAAAGGCATTACAACTCATCATGTGTCATTTTCTTAATAAGAACATGCTAAGGCTATTAAAACTCTAAACCACCAGTTATACACATATATCTTCAAAATTGTCAAAATAAGAATATTTTGAAAAGATCATAAATCTAAAACTTGTTTATAACTATCTTCTTGGCATAAACCAAAGCCAATCTATTGTAACTAAATTCATATGAAAAGTCTTTGCAAAAATCTCATAACCTCAAAATAACTTTTAAAAACGACTTCCCCTGGATTTCAAACTACTAATAGCTATCCAAAAATGATCTAGATGTCTGCAAGATAGTAAGATCTGCTAATGTCCTCCCCGTAGTCCACATATACATCAATTCTAGATAAATCATAAACTATATCAACTTCACATGTACCTGAAAAATAAAGGAATGAGCGAAAACATCAATTACGCCATACCACAAACACATGCTCATGAATAGGCAATGAACATTATCACATACAACTTAAAACTAATGCAACAATCATAATTTATTATCTTTAATTTAGCCAAGCAACCAACACAATTTAGAACCATTTATAACTAGTCCTAAACCCGAAGTAACTCATGACCCCGATTCACAACCTTTATATAAGAATAGTTTATATACATATATATTGAAGTTGGATACTCTCCATACATCGTTGGGTACCACCATACGAACCGGAATGACTCCTAATCTACTGGAATCATTTCCAAGTACAACTCTACTAGGGACAGCGCCACATAAGGATCATCAGGATGCCTCGTTAGTATCACACTCCGCATGGTCTTTACTAACTAAAGCCAAACACATGCAACACACTTTTCAATTATAATCCGAATAAAATTTAGTCAATTTATTTATTTTTTCTAATACTACATACACAAACAACAAGCAAGGTAAGGTTGTACTTGATTCGCTTCCAAAACCCCAATATCAACAATTCCTCTTTAAAAGATTATAAATCCTAATTTCACTAGAATCCTGATCATCAACATATATCAAATCAAAATTCGATTTCACATTCACAAATAAACTGTCACGCCCCAAAGGGTACCCTAAACGTAACAGTTCACCGCATGCTAAACAAACTTAAAAATCACTACCACAGTCATTCAAAAGTCTTGTATTAGATGCAAGGTGTTCCCTTACGACAATAGAATACATATGCAGATGGAGATAGATAGTTCAACTTGATAGAATAAACATAAACCACAGATATCTCAGGATCATTTATAGAATTCTAAAAGGCATTTCCCCCGCAAAATACTAAATCCAGATATTAGTCTTTAATAACAATTCGAGCATTTAGGTTTCCCACGAAAGTCTATACAAAACTAATCATGAACTTCTAAGGGAAACTCCTAACTTCGCATTACCTGATTTGGCCAAATCCGGGGAAGCAACCATATGAAAAGGAACTGCATCAAAAAGAAGCTACGGAGGTATAAGCTATGCTAGCTTAGTGAGCTTCACTTCCAAAATTAAATACACCATCAAACAATAGGGCAAGCAAGTTATATTAACAATCATATGAAAAACATAAGCAAGTGAGCATACAATACACAAGACTTTTTGGAAGTCCTATGTTGAATTGATTTATGCCCTCCATTTAGGGTTAGGTGTTTCAAACCCATACGACCATAGATTTCAATTTTTTTTCCTCATTCATTTAGTGGTTGTTTCAGGTGCCCACCCACTCATTAATTATGTAGTTGATTCAAGTGCCCACTCTACTTCCATTTTAATTTAGGCGATCCTGCGCCATTATTCGAGTTTTTAGGCCCACCCGTTGCCCAGCTATTATGCCTTTTTCCCACAAAGGTATAATAACAAATGTAATGTGACTAAGATATGTTTTGCATGAGCAATTTAGTTATATAGTCATGGCATATTATTTAAGTGAATTCATAGGCGATCATAAAGATTTTAGACACTTCAATTCTATACTAAATCATACATATATTTATAACAATTACTAAATCATACATATATTTATAACAATTCCCATTTCGATATTCTTATCATTTATTCAACCAAGCAGTATTCACATGCATATTCTAATTTTATCTTCTCTTAGTTCTAATGCCACTACCATTACAAGCATAATCATAAGCATGAAATTTAAGGAAAGTGAATTCACTTGGCCATGGACACCGGTCTCTAATAGTAGTACTCCGAAAACAAGAATTCCCCCGATTCAAAGTCACCTAAACGAAAGAAATACCGAAATAAGTATTTCAAACCATAACTAATTCCAATCTATTAAATAAAAAATCTTGAGTTCGTAATTTTTGTGGTAGATAGAAATTCCAACTTAAAATAGTCATAACTTGGTCATTTTAACTCGGAATTTTGCAAATGAGCTATCGATTTCTATCTACTTTGAAAGATCTATCTATTTATAATGTTATTCTTAAGTTTTGAAAACTTTTAGGTCTTGGAAAGCTCGGATCAGATCTGATCAGTAGTTAAAAATTGCATTTCTGAAATTATTTTGCGAAATTTGCATTGTTCCTACCAAGCCTATTATATGTGCATGCATACATGTATATCCTTAATGGTTTTTTGGTCAAAAAGAATTTTTGAAAAACCTTTAATTCGTAACAACTTCAAGAACACTTGGTTGAGAAAAACTAGCTTTATCTCTTTGAAAATCATCCATATTTTTGCTAAGATCAAACCTTGATGACCTGATATCTAATATCTTCATTATCTTAATAAAAATCTTCATTTAGGAGTTAGGAGATAGATGTTTAAATATGGATTCTGCCTAGTGACGAATTTTACACAATTTTAGGAAATGAAAATATAGTTTGGTCAATGTTGGAAATCTTTCCTTTGTTTTAGGTTTATACTTTGACAAAATCTATTTACTCTTATCAAAATCAAGTTTTCATTACATCTATTTCCTAAAGCTTCTATTTTTCTATTAAAATTCTCATTTTTGCCATTGGCAATAGGTGTTTAAATGAGGATTATTTTTAGATCTGAGATTTGAAGCTTATTTTTGAGATTATTTCATGTGTAAAACTCATTTAATCCTTCTAAAATTAAGTCATAACAAACCTACTCCCTAAAGCTTCCATTTCTTTAATAAAACTCTTGTTTTAGGGTTGGAAAATAGGTTTTTTCTTGGCATTTCACCCTAGTTACGAATTTCAAGCTCCCATTGGGGTTGAAACAAGTTATTACTCATCTTTTATAACATTTTTCTTGTTTTGAAAATTTCTCTTAGTATAAAAATGATTCTCGTATGATACCTACATCTAAGCTCTTCATTTTACATGCAAGATCTTCATTTTGGAGTTGGAAAATATGTTATCTAAATAGGTTTCTTTTTCTATCCGAAGTTTCAAAAATCATTTTTGTTGAAACTTAAATAGATCTTGAACTTTTTAACATATTCTCATTTTATCAAACTACTAAAAGTCTTTTATGTACATAAGACAAAAATCTATGGTATTTATGTACTATAAACATATAGATCTACTATGTTATTCATGTCATGAATGCAAATGCAACATAAACACTATGTAGATGAGTTTAATGGAAGAGTATATGTACAAAATATCCATAAGAACAACATAAATCAATATTATAGCAAAATAATAGTAGACCAACTTAAATATAGAGATCCACAACATTGTGATGGTAAGAATATCATACTTAAGTGCTTCCACATCCCTAGCATAAAGCTCATGGGGATTTTAGTAGAACCACACATGTATGATATTGCCATGACATGTTTTATTGTAGTAGGGTGTAGATCTATTACCTATTAAATGTTTGGAGTAAGAAAAACTTGAAGAAAATTTGTGTGTGTATGTGAGGGAGGGGAAGGCTCACGGCAATAGAGAGAAAAGAGGGAGAGAAAGACTTTTTCTAAAAATTTGACTTTGTGATAAATGAGAGAAAGTGAAAAAGTGAAAGGTAAAGAGAGATTATATAGGAAAATAATTAGGGTTTTTGTGTGATTATTTAATAGAAGAAAAATGAAACTAATTGGAGGCATGTACGCCCCGAAGGGGAGGGGGGCGAATTGGAGAGAGAGAGGTGTGTTGATTTATTTTGTGGGATAAAACTCAAATCTAATAAGTAATTTAAGTAGTAAAAGTTGTATTTGTAAAACCCAAATTTTAGAGTCGGTTTAGCTTAAATCCTAATCTGGAAGTCAACTAAAACCCTAAAGTCAACAAAACCTTAGTTAGACATAATAGCTTAAGTCCAGCAATTCCGAATAAGCAACCCGGAAAAAGTAAGTAAGAGTTTAGTATGTAGAATAGTGCGTAATTACCTAAGAAAGTTTAAAAAGATCAGATTAGTAAAATTGCGAATCATTTTAAACCCGGGCGGATACAGTTCTTGAAAAACGTGTCCTGGGGCTCGAAATAGTAAAAATATTTCGAATATACTGTTAGACTCGTAAAAATATAAGGTTTTCAAAATATTAGTTTTACAATTTTTCGGTAAGTAAAAATAACAGATATTGTAATTATACGCATATTTTCTTACTACGGTACTTTATTAGTCATATCTACTTTACATTGCACTATTCATTACTATTCTACACTATTCTTTTCTCTCTACTTTTTCTTACAACCTACTCTTACAACACCATAATCTATAACATTTACTTTTTACCTTTCTTATAACTTTATTTCACATCTACCTTACTTATTACTTCATTTATTTAACAAAAATACAAAATAAAACTCTCTCTCTTCCCCTCTCTTTGTATGGCCGGCACCCCCCCTCTATATCCCCCTCAATTTGTTTTATTTTATCTTCATTTAAATCACACAAAAATTCACTCCCCATTTCCTACAAATACCCCTCTCCTTTTTCACTTCTTTCACACAATTACTACTTGAAAATTTCTCTACAAAAACTCTCCCAAATAATCTCAACTACTTCTACCTACACAAAACTCATAACCACATAACACTTCAAAAACCTTATTTAGGTAAATTTTTCTTTATAATTTCTCTTCTCATGTCATGTAACTTTACATGATCATGGTCTGAGTTTCCAAAAACTAAATGTTATGGAAGCTACACTATGTTCATGTATTGTTCTTATTCATGGAAATCTATTTATGTTTATGTTGTTATTTTGCTCATATTATTGTTATTATATCTAAGTATTATTGTGTATCGATATATATACATATCCTTTAAAGCATGTAAGCTCACTTGCAATTTATTTATTTCCATGCAAAATAATTTATTTATTTCCTTCATTGCAATTTATTTATTTCTTATTGTTTTAAGACCAATCTCTAGTCTTAGACTTGTCATCATCAAGTCAAAACAAATTTTTCTTTCTTTCATTTTATTTTTCTTTTGGGACTAGTCTACTTCTTAGTTCTGGGAGCCTTGAAGAAGCTAAGACTCCCAATACTTGATTTTATTTATTATTTTTGTTTGCATTATATTCTCATAGATCATGCCATTAAGATTGTTGTCCAAATTTTTCCAAACTCTAAAAATATTTGATAAAAAGGAGATTTTATCATTTAGGAATAAGTTTATATGAAATATAAAATCTATGGTTTAACAAAAATAAAGTCATTCCTTTCCAAATTATAAGAAGAACTCACTATAATTTTAGAAACTACTTTTGTTTTGAAAAAAGCTTTTTAAATCATCTCTATATCACTTTGTTTTTCAAAAAGAAAATGATTTTTGATACAAAAATTATTTCTATGAAAACATAATATAGAGGAAACCTTATGAGAAAGGAATGAGAATTTTCAATTAAGATCTTTTTAAACAAATGGTCAAAGAAAAATTGTATAGAAAATAAATAGGAAAAGCAGCACTAATATAGAGAATTTAGAAAAGAAGAAAATTACTTTTCGAAAAGTCATCTAGGTAAAATAATAAGTCAAATATAAAGTAATCTTTGAAAACAAAAGAATCAAAGTATTCATTTTAAAAGATTTACAAAATGAATTTCTTGTAAAGTATAGTTTTCTGAAAACTCCTAATTGACATTGTTTTACTCAAGAAATATGGTTGGACAGCAAACACTTGAGCATGAATAAATATGAGCTAAGTAGCTATAAAAAAAGAATTTTTGAACTATATAGATAACTAAGTATTTATCAAACAAATTTTGAATGATTTAAAGTTTGAAACAAATTTTGTTTTTAGGACAGAAAAATTCGTGGTGAATCTGATCACCACTGTTTCAGGCCCTAAATGGTTTAGTTTGATAAAAATAATTTTAGAAATGGATAGATCTTTTCGAGTAGGTAGAAATCGGTACATTATATGTACAATTCCGAGTTAAAATGACCATGTTATAGCCATTTTAAATTGGAATTCTCCTTTATACGAACTATAACGTTCTCATGACATTGTTTTGTTACGATTCAAGAAAATCATCAAGAAAATCATCAAGAAACACTCATTTTGGGTATTTTCTTTGACTAGGTGATTCTGTGGAAGGATATCTATACCCCGAGGACTATTTCGATTAAGAGAATTGTGTGAGCGACTCATCCGTTTAGAGGAATTGTCAATATGCCATTGTGAGTTTATTTCCTTAAAATGCTTCATTTGATTGTGCTTGTAATCTAGTCGCATTAGAATTAAGAAAAGACAAATGGATATGTATGTGAGATAATTTGTTGAAAGGATCGTAAGAATATTAAGGCCGGAATTGATTTAATGTTTGTCTTAGTATAAAAATTGATTTGTATGAGATTCTATGATCACCTTAAATTTGATAATAATGATGCTATGATATCATAAATAAACTGATTCATGTATACCATGAAGTGAGTCACATTGCATTGGGTTATTATCCTTGGGTGAGAAGGATTGTAGCTTATGTCGAAAGCAATACTTGGTGGAGTGACCGAAAGCGATTGCTTGGCGACATGAAGGAAATGCTTGGTGGAAAGTCCAGAAACAAGGCTCAATTCAAGTAGACTTAATATGCTTGGCGATATTGATCAAAAGCATAAATCTTTTTAACTAAAACTACTTGTTTTGAGGTTACGTATCACCAAACCTCGAATGGAGGGTGTAAATCCATTCAACATATAGTTCCCGAAAAACTATATGCCTTGTTTGCCCATGTGTATGTTGCATTTCATTTGTCTACTTAAATAACTTGTTTAAATTCCATTATATAAGAAGTCATTTATAAAAATAGTTTTCACTAAGCCTATTAGCTTATACCCTTATAGATAAGATGTAGAAATATTCTTGTAATAGATTTGTGACTGGGGAATGCCCCTAAGTTTTGCAAGATTATTGATATGAACAGATGAATATTATGAATCCTCTTTTTTTAATTTATTATTATATCTTTTTAAGCTTCATAATTCCATGTATGGTCCTCTAAATTTGTGAGAGCACGCCTTGCACTTAATAACTAAGGTTGTCATACTTAAGCTTTAATATTAAGTGTGGTGGACTGTTACGTTTAGGGTACCCCTTGGGGCATTGTACTTAGTGAATAGTGTGATAGAAATTAAAAGGTAGATTAGACAATTAAATTACATGTAGTATTAAAAATACGATAAGAAGGCTATAACTATAATTTTTATAAATCGAAAAATTTTTATATTCATATTTTTAGATTCCATATTAATTTTCGATTCTAAAAAGTCCTATATAATATTTTTCTATTCCTGAGTCTCAGGGATCTGTTTTCAAGAACAGATCCCAATTGGGTTCGAAATGAATGAATTTCTCTAAAATATGATCTTTTATGCTTTGATAAATTATTTAGGGCTATATTCTAAGTTAACTCATTTCTATTGTTCCGAGGTTTCGTTCTCGGATTGTCGGACTTAGGGTTTCTAGGTCCAACTAATCCTAGAGTAGTCTTTTAGGGTTTCGGTTTTCGGTTCCAATCTCCAAAACCGAATTCAAGTTACTCAGAAATGATGGCTTACATAAACCCTTACCCTAAAGTCCATAATCTAAAACATAAATTTTACAACATTAGATCCACACTCTGTCTTCTAGGATCACCAGACAATGAAACCACAAAAACACAAATTTCTCCAAAACTCCTCAAAACCTTAAAATTCTCAATCCACAAAATTCAAACAAAATTTAGAAAAAGAAATAATTTTTATATCTCCACAAGGATAAAAGATTTACTTACCTAAGATTTTGATTCTTGATCCTCTTTGATTGTAGAACACAAAACTCCGACAAGACTTAGGGTTTTTCTCCCAAAACTTTATTCCCTTCAACCAAACGATTATTTTAGAAAAAAAATTACACTTTTAGACCATCAAAAGGAATATAGAAAGATCAATTACCTATTCTTGGTTCTTCTTCCTCCTTGATGTAAGATTATAGGTTGAGAGGATGTCTTAGGTTTTTCTAAAGAATGAGAGAGGTTTTAAAGAGGAAATAGTGGGGTAGGTGTGACAAAACATTCATATATATATATATATATTAAGGTTGACCATAAAACCCTCTTATTATATCAAATGATACATTTGCCTCTTCTTAAATTATTTATAACTTTAGGAATCAGGATCTAACCAAATGTTAACCAAAAGAGATTGAGAGGAAAATCTTACATAGAGTTTGCCTTAAGTTGAGCTATGAAAAGGAAGAAGTTTGTGGTCTATTTAGGAAACTTCATAAAATAGCATATAAATTCATATGTCGTAAGTTAGTGGGATAGGCTAGCAGCTTAAGTGAATAAGCTAATGGCCTAAAATAAAAGCTGGCTACCATGAAAACACAAGCGACGGACGTTGCAGAAGATACGCCGGCCCAATGCTGGTGGCCTAACTTCAACACCGATGGCATAAATGTCCAACGTTGGTGGACTTCAGCCGGCCTAAAGTTGCTTCACATCTCCTTTGTGAACAACCCTCGTTTAATCAATTTCATTTTGTTAAATTACAAAATTACTCTCTTAAATGTCATTATATTACCATATTACCCTTCATTGTGATTTATTTGTTTGTATATTACATCTCTCTCCTTCTAAAAAGAACTTTCATCCTTGAAAATTACTTGAATCATTATTTTCTTTTTATCCATATATCCATCAGTTCTTTGTCACTCATTTAATTTTCTTCTTATTTCTGATTCTTTACACCATATTGACCCATCTTCATGATTATACCTTCTAGCTAGAATATAATTCCATCGACGACTCTTTAATTCTTAGCATTCACCACTCAATTTAGATTCACTTCCTTCATTACTTCATGACACACCTCTTGAATTTCAACCTTGGCTCGACTTCATTGTATTGAATCTCCAATTCAATTCCTCGAGCGATGTTTAGAAGCTGAAAATCTTACATCTATAATTTCAACCTTAAATTCTAGAGATTCAAGCCTTACATCAACCCGATACTTCAAATGTTACCATATCATATATACCTTTGTTAATTCAACTAAGTATTTACCACTATTGTTCTTCATCGAAGCTTATTTATGTCATTTGTATATTATTCATCTAATCATAAAATATTCTTTAACTATCCATACCGCTTCCAACACATTTCCTCAATTCCTATTATCTTTCCTTTATATTTGTCACCAGTGTATAGATGAGGATTAAAGATTGATACCTAGGGTATATACTATATCTTTTAAAATCACCAAATGACTTCAACTTTTCCTTTGACATCCATACTCCTAATATTCCAATATCTCCTCAATATTCGATTCTCTAATGTACTTTGTCTCCATAATTATTACCTTATAAATCTATCCATGGTGTTCTCAGATTATACTTGATTATTCTCCACTTGAATTCGATATCTTTCTACTCCTTTTCAATTAATTTCTGAACAAAATATCTTCTTTAATGGTACTCTTACGTTTCTTTAGCACTGTCACACCCCGAAGGTACCTAAGTAGTAGCAAACAAGCTACACTTGAACACTATTACTAGATTACCTTCAAAGAGTGATATATTTTTCAAACAATAGGATCTTTTAGTTGCTTTGATAGAAAAGATAAATACATGTAAGACATAAATTAGTAAATAACTATCATTACAAGTAGAAAATATCATAAAGATATTACAAACCATATAAATCTTCCCGAAATCTTCAAATACATAACAAATAGACCATAAAGTAACTATTCTATACTATGGATCATAGAAAACAACTTATCCCGATTTGACCCATGAGCTTCTAGCTCCTAAGCTCTTACCAGGGCCATACTCCTGGATGTAACTAGCCGCAGCTATAAAGTAAACCTGAAATGTCTTTAGGAGTGTGAGCGAAACCATGGGCTTAGTGAATAACCAGACATATTACACGTCAAACAAGTTTATTAACAAATCATATGTAATGCAATCACTCAAACACATGCTCAAATACAAGCTTTGATGATCTAGAATCCAAACATGAAAAAGATTTATGCCCTCTTTTTAGGGTTGAAAAACAATTACTTTATGACCTACCTACCCAGGGAGACTAAGTTCACAGAAAAATCAACAATTTCTTGTCTTAGGGTTATCACTTTTAGCTTATTGATGCTTTAACTTATCATTTCTTGTCCCAATCCTTAGAAACCTAAGTATTAATCATTTCAAAGCGATACTATGAGCGGCGTTCTTCGTTGCCACTTAGTTCCCATAAAACCGACGGAACAAAGAAAACCTTAGAAGAACTAACATTTTAGAAAAATCAAGCATTAATAGAGAACCGAAATACTAATACGTAGCAGACTGTCATGCTTTCTGTATATGCAATAATGCAATTCGTGTATGCATGATTGTTTTGGTTACAAGCCAATAATTCTTAATCAGACTTAAGGTATCCAATCATTACATACACATAACATGCTTACCACTGTCATCAAACATTCACTATTATCACTTTCGTTATCATAGATTGACAATCATACAATCAAATCACAACTCATTTCAATTATAACAGCAACACAATCATATTATTATCATTGCATTACATATTTTACTAATTGCAAGCACAAACAATATAATATGACAGAGTTACTCACTTGTTCATATTGGCTAGTCATAATAATCGGCTGGAAAGTCCTCGATAGTATCAAAGTCACCTAGATGAATAAAAATATTCATCAATAAGGCATGAATTATATAACTAAACTCCTATGAGTGTTTAAGTGTCCTATATTGGTATTTGGTTTTGTTTCCATTACTATATTAGTCTTTTAATGGCCTTATGATAATCAATTATTATTTAATATTTATTTTCATTTTTCTTGTCTTGATTATGTTTGATATTTATATACATTTATCTAGTATTCGAAAAATTGATATTTAATAAGCTTATATTTTTATAGTTATTATTAGTACGTTTATATTATTCTTTATCTGACCAATTATAGTAACTCATATTTGTTTACTATTGTTTAGTGTCGTCGTGTTCCTCTTGATCTACTTCATATAATTATTTTGTCATATTAGAAGTGACATTATTCATAAATTTAGCTTATTTAGATTTCCATTGTTATATATTTATCTATATAAACAAGTACTTAACAATTATAGTTGTTAATAACACAAATAATTTCCTATAGCTCTTAGGGCTAATAATTTTCAAATATTAAACCTTATTATTATTATTATTATTATTATATTATTATTATTATTATTATTATTATTATTATTATTTATTATTTTTATTTATTTATTTACTTAATAAAATATCTTTTGGTATATATATAATATATGTTTATTATTATTTATTTATATATATATTATGTTCGTGTAAAACAAACTTCATGCAGGGGAATTAAGCTTGTACGCGGGCTCCGACACCACCAGCGTTGATACCCAGATGCCAGCGTTCTTAGGTTTTACATATTATTTTGTATCAGGGTACACTTGCTTGTAGGTCGCCAGCTTTACCACGTACGCCGGCTTTTATGCTGCAAGCATATAATTCAAACTTGCCAGCGTTTGTTCAAATTATATAAAAATAAATTTTACATAGCTTCTATTCTAGTATACGCCGTCTCAACACTGCCGACCTACCCATATACGCCGATGGGATTGAGCGTGTATATTGCCGGCGTAGGGGTAGTGTTGACACTATTCATCATCTTCTCCAAATTTCCTTCGTTTATTTCTTATTTTTCTCAATTCATATGTGTATCAGATCTACTTCTAAGCATTCCTAGACTGTTCCTACATGTTATATAGACACATATATCATCATATAACATCCTAACATGTCCATGATCCTTTTTTTTTTTAATTTGAATGGTGTAGCTAGGGTTTCTAAGAACTTACCTTGTTTGAATGAATTTATTGTTGTTAATATCCCAAAGTTTGTTTCAAACCAAGGATGTGAAATATGTTTTAATACCATGTTTAATTATTTTAAACTACTTAAAATGAATTAACTTACCTTGTCTTCCCTTTCCAAACTTGAGTTATATTTTAATGGAGTCTTGGTCTTTGGTTCAAGTTGCTGTTTGTTTTATTGTTGGTTTGGGACGAAATTGGGTTTTGGCTACTGATTTATGTGTTTTGTTTGCTGCAACTAATGGCTTTGTTTTTTGTTATTTAAGTGTTTATATATAGAAGGAAGGAGAGGTATCATTGTATGATTTCTAACAAAAGCAACGCAGCTCCTCTCCACTGAAAATGCAAGTTGCACAACAATTCCCTTTGCATTTAATGAGTCTAACTGATTTGAAAGCTCTCCATTGGTTTGTACATAATTTGCATTAACTTTCCTTTGTTTTTCTTGTCCAAATTGTTATGCATTTCAACTGGGAAAAGTAATGAATATTTGTAGCCACTAATCTTCACCAAATGCATTGGAAATTGCACAATTATTATATATTAATATTTAGCTAGTTAATTATCTTAGTCTTAGGATAGTTTATTAAATTAAACGAGTACAAATATGACAATTATTCAAGAGTTTTATCTCCAAAATTTATATAAAGTTCTACAAATTTTCTAGATTGTTATTGAGTTCAACTTTGGGTTTAAAGTTTTTGTGATAAATTATTTTTAGGGTTTTAGCTCCTACAATTAGGGTTTTCCTAGCTTAATAGGCCAATTTTTATTTTAGGCTAAAATAGCTTAAGAATACTCTAACTAAAATAATGATGTGATGCAAATATTTATTTGGAGTCTATATTGTGAGTTATGGATCTGTTTTTGTTTTTATTGTGTATTTATAATCTTAACGGTTCATTCATAAATGATCATTTTCTAACTATAAGCTTAGTTGGTTATTTACTCTTTATTGTATTTAAAATCTTAACTAAATTATTTTTATATCGTTAGTTTTTGATACCTACTATGAAATCTTATTAGTAGTATTTAATACTATCTAGAAATCTTTGGTTTATGGTTTAGAATTATACATAGGTTCACTATTGCTTATAGTTTCATTCTAGAGTCTTTAATCATCTATTTTTCTATTTTTATTTTTCTATCTATTTCTACTTGTATGTAAAATCTCAGGGTTTACAAGGACAAAAACCAACCATAAAATCCTTAAAAACAACTATATAATATGATTAGAAATATCAATCCGACTTATTAACACTTTCTGATCATTATGCCTTACCTTTGATTACCACTATTCCCTTTGAAACTTTCTTAAAACACAGTTACCTTATAATTCCTCAAGCCACAATTAGAAAGCTCCAATTATAGAACTTATAATATTCAAACTTAACTCTAAAGATCAAATCTTACATAAGACTGTTATTTTAGATGAAGTTAACATCTATGATTCTATTGGTTTAATCAAATTTTACCACCATTGTCAAACTTCATGGTTAATCCACAAGTTTCATTTATCATTTATGTTATTCTAATTGTCTCCCAAAACTTGCTTTGCTACTTTTTGTAATGATTTTTACCTATGGTCTCATACAAACTTTTCTAAGAATCCTTCAAAAACTCATCATTATATATATATATATATATATATATATTAGTTTAGATATCATTATTGTTTATCATCCTTATATTCCTCATATCTTATAATTCATTGAGATCTCCTTTCTTCTTGTAATTGTTATTCCACATGTGTATTCATATCTTTATCAAATTCAACCATTCACTTATTTATACTAATTGTCTCTGTAAGTCTTGGAAAATTTCAATAAATAATTCCGAAATAAACATCGAAAATAAACTCTAAAAATGACTCCAAATTAAAAATGAACTTCGATTGGTCCTAAATCATGAACGAGTTCATAAATTTCTTCATCTTGAGAAAATAAGAATCATTAAAAAATAAAATAAGAACTCCATAGCCTTTAAATCCAAAATCACTACGTATGACAAAGTCCATATTTAACTCCGACTTGTAAAATCGGGTTATATAGAACTCACAAACAAATTATTAAAAAGTAAATAACGATAAACCTTCGAAAATAAAACTCAATTCAAGAATTCCAAAAATGTTAAGAGATATTAAATACTTACAAAAAAATAAAATTTAAAATAAATTTCTCAAACTAAATGTGTTATATAAACAAAAACACTCAGTTTTCGAATTGGCAAAGATCTAAATCGGAAAGTCACTCGGGAACCCTAAGTGGAATATAGTAGTTTTGTCACGCCTCGAGGGGTACCCTAAACGTGGCAGTCCGCCGTACACAATACTAAAGCCTAGGAATGACTACCTTAGTCATGCAAAGGCTTCCATATTATGTACAAGGCGTACATCACAACCAAGGGGACGCATCGGAGTAGCGCAATTTACATTGATAATAAATAAGTAACAAGGCAAAGAGAATACTTAATATAAAACATAAGCATATCAATTCAATTCTTAAGGCATATTCTTCTATTATCTTCAAATAAATATACGTCCCTAATCATATAGGTTATCACATATAAAGAACCTTACAAAATTTCTTCATCGTATGATTCCATATCCTTAATCATCCGTCCATGACTTCCTTAATGTCATGATCCTCAAATTTAATCCACGAATACCTGTTTCAACAAAATCTATAGGGGTATAAGCTACAACTAGCTTAGTGAGATATTCCTTTTCATTCGCACCATATTTTCAAACAAGTTTATTTATTTAATCACACATATGCTATGCATACAATGCAACAATCACATGATTACGCGAATATATATAGTCATCCGGAAACCATATATAGAACGGATTTACCCCTCCGTATCAAAGGTTAGGGAATCGGGGTTGAAGGTCCTCGACCTTCTACTGCTAGTCCCCAGGTCCTCACCCACAGCGTTCGGTTGGCTCGGCTCCGAACCTAGAGTCGCTTTCCCCGAGCGATTTGGATTCTCCAGGAAGGAACATGGCCCGTGGCACCGCACGATCACAGCCAATCCAACTCTACGCGTAGGAGTAGCAGCCTTCGAAATAGATGTGACTCGATGGATGCTATGCGTGAACGTTTTATTGTTCTTAGGTCAAACCTTATTAAGGTTTATTAGGGGCGATCAATCAATTTAGCAACAATAAACAATCATACAAGTAAGTAAACAAAATTATTTAAACAAGCAGATCGAAGTTGCGATATTCTTAATTCTCAATTCACGCATAAACATAGAATCATATATACATAATCCCGAAATCCCCAAATATATTCGTTTTTATCTTTTCTTAGTATACTAATGCTACTACATTACAAGCACAAGCAAGGTAACGAAATTAGAAGGAATAACTCACTCGTCCATTTCGCTATCTTCTTAGTCGTAGTAATCCTCGGGTAGGGTATTCTCGTATCCTTCGTCACCTAGACAAAAGAAATACCCGGGATAAGTCTTTCATGAATTTCTATTCTTGGAGATTCTAAACTTTACTTAAAATCGTCGTATAAGAAGAAATTCCAACTTAAAATGGCCATAACTTGCTCATTTTAACTCGGAATTTCGCATATGATATACCGTTTTCTACCTATTCGAAAAGTTCTATCCATTTCTAAACTTATCTTGGTCATAAAAGGTCATTTGGGTTCCGAAAACGTCAGGTACAGATTTAAAACGAATTTTCTAAACTTTTGCAAAAATCCATTTTCTAACTCAACTTCATTTTAAAGAAAATCCTTTTGTAACAATATAAATATATATTTGATAAACACTTTTGAATATATAGGTATGCTCACTTTATATGCAAAAATCCTAATGGTAGTGTCTCAACAATTTATTTCATAAAACAATTCATTTAAACTTTAACTTTGAAATTTTCTTTTCAAGTATTTAAAGAAACTTTATATTTTTACTAGGTTGTTATAAATGAGTATATTCTTATTTTATTTTCTTCATTTCCTTTTCCAAAACAAGTAAATTTTCCTTTTAACCTTAGTTTTTCATAAATTTCGCTTCTAGTGATAAAAGATCTATTTTTATCAAAAAGTATATTAGGTTGTTCAAAACCTTTTTATAATTTTGTATTTAGGATGGTTTTAGAAAATGAATTTTGTCTTCTTATATTCATTTCTAAAATATAAGCTTTTGCTTTCCAAAACTTGTTCTTTCATTTCTTTTGAAAAGAATCATTTTTATAAAATCCATTATTATAAATCTTACCTCATTTATATTCCTTTGAAAATTAGTTCCTTCTTTTAGAAATTTGAAAATCATTATTTTTCCTAAGTGGGTTCATAACTTGATGAGTTGATTTTTGTCTTAACTTTGAAAACTAGTTTGTTCCTTAGTTTAGAAAAGAATTTAAGTCTTAAACTTTCGATATTAACGATTTATTTTTCTAAAAACTTAGATTACCATAAAATACAAGGAAAATATTTATTTATGTTTTCTTGGTAAAACTATCTTTGTTATTTAAGAAAACTTGAGAAAACTTGTATTATTCTATTTCTAGGTTGTTGATAATAACTTCATGTTTTTGTGGTAAATCATATAATTGGAAACTTAGCTTTGAGTTCATTTAGTAAAACAAGATTCTATTTTTAGACTAGTTGAGACATTAACATTATGCAAATGCAAGTATCATGAGCATATAAAATAATAAGAACATAAGAAAATACTAAAAATAATTAATGAGCAAGAAAATAAAATATCAAGCATTGGGAACCTTAGCTTCATCAAGGAATCCCGATCAAGTATTGGAGCCTTAGCTTTATCAAGGCATCCCGGGACTAAGAATGGACTAGTCCCGAAAGATTAAAGAAATAAATAAAAGATTGTTTTGACTTGATATGGACAAGTCTAAGACTAGAAAGACTAGTCTTAATATCAACATAAAATAAATAAATTGCATAACTTAAAATAAATAAATAACAAATGAGCTTATATGCTCTAAATAAATATATATACATAATATACATAATACTATATATAAGCAAATAATCACAATAATAATAACAACATAATAAAATAGGAAGCTTATGTACAAGAACAAAACATGAACATGTTGTTGCTTTTACTACTCATATGAGTTTCAAAACAACACCATAGTCATGTTAAGTTACATGACATGGATGAATAATAGATGGAGAAATATTTACCTAAGGTATGTAAGAGGTATGAAGATGGTAATGAAATGGGTATTATGTGAGTAGTGATATGTGGTGATAGTTTATGTATGAGAGATGATTTTTGTGAGGAATTGGTTTGAGAGAGTTTTGGTAGAGAGAATTCTTGAAGAGAGAATTTGTGGAGAGATTTTGAGAGAGTTTTGGTAGTGTAAAGAATTGTGTGAAAGAATGAAAGAGGAAGGGGGTATTTATAGAATTTTTGGAGTGAATTTTGGATGTAATAAAATAATTGAAAAAGAAAAATAATTGAGATGGAGGGGGAGAGATGCGCCGGTTGCTTTATTTGGGGGGAATGATTTGATTTATTTTATTTGTTTGTGTAATAAAGAAGTAATGTGTAAAGTTGATGTGATTAAAGTTGTATTGGAAATGAAAAAAGTAAGAAAATAGATATGTAGGTGTAAGAAATAGGTGTAAGAAAAAGTAGAGATAGTGAATAGTATGAATAGTAGAAAAGTACTATGAATAGTAGACTAGACAATTAAAGTACCGGTAATAAAAATACGCGTAATAATGCGATATCTGTAATTTTTACTACCGAAAAATTCTAAAACTGATATTTTTGGAATCCTTGTATTTTTACGAGTCTATTGGTATAAACGGAATATTTTTAATATTCCGAGCTCCGGGACACGCTTTTCGAGAACCGATCCCGTTTGGGTCCGAAGGTCACTCGAAATTCGCGAATCTGATATTTTTATGTTATCCTATGTTATTACGAACTATTCTAGGTCATTAACTTAATTTCGTTTTCTAGGGTTTGAAAACGCGGGATTGCCGGATCTTAAACACTAGGGTTCGTTATAGGCTTGTTGACTTTTAGGGTTCCGTTTTGATTTCCGTTTTCGTCGAGATATTCGTAAGATCGTATAATTTTGGAGTCTTGATCGTTTTAGAATTTTAGCTCGAAATTTATATTTTATTTTATTTGTGATTATTTAATAGTTTTTATTTCTCGGAATCGTTTAACCGAGTCTAGGGTTATGAGTTGACTCAGTTTGACTTTTGGTGAGAATTTGAAATTTGTGATTTCTGAAATTTATCGAAGGTTTTAAGATTTTGCTGTTGATCGTTATTTGGATATATTGTCTTGATTTGCGTGTTAGAAAACGGTTAGGTGATTTAATTGATGTACGGACGTTGATTAAACCGGTAGTTAGACTTTATATTTCGTTTCAAGGGTTCTTGTTTTCTCAAGATTGAGAAAACTCGTTTTTGTTCTCATTTGGAATTAAGTTTTAACTTGGTTCGAGTTTTAGGGTTTCGTTTCCAGTATTTGACTCGGTCTAGAATTGAGTTTTAAATCTCAAGTTGATTTTTTGGGTTTTTGATATTTATACTTCTAGAATTATTTTTAAGGATTATGAAATTTTTTGGGGGTTTACAAGTTTAGATTCGGCAATCCCGTATTCCTAAACCAATCAAGGAGTCGAATATGAGTAAAGGATGTAGTTTGGTTCGTAATAACACTAGGATGCTTTAAAAGATAAGATTAGCGAATTTTCGATCTATTTCGAACCCGATCAAGTACAGACTTCGAAAAACGTGTCCCGAGGCTCGAAATACTAAATATATGATATTAGTACCATTAGACTCGTAATTTCATAAGATTTACAAATATATCAATTATATAATTTTTCGGACTATAAAAGTTACAATTATAACCTTTTTATCGTATTTTCATTATTACCGGTATTTTAAAAGTCTAAATTACTTTTTGCATTCTTTCACACTGTTCACAAGTACAACTACCCATAACCTATTATTACATCCTTACATCATACTCTTACAATTTCATCATTTTCCTTACAATTTACTTTTCCAATATAACTTTTACTACTTAAATTACTTTAATTAATTCCAAAACTTACACAGCACACTTTTCTCTTTCTCACCCCTCCAAAACTGGCGCCTCACCCTCTATCTCTCCCTCTCTCCAAATTGTTTTATTTTATTTTGTTAAATTCAAGCAAACCCTAATCCACAAGTCTATATAAACCTCTTTATACCAACTTGTTTTCATTTTCTTTCTTTCTTCCTTCTCTCTTTAGAAAAGTTTTTCTTGCAAAACTCTCTCCTCTCCCTCTCTCCAAACCGAACACATATACACACACACATTCACATATTTTTCTTCAAGTTTCTTGTTCCAATCTTCCAATAGGTAATAGATGTATACTTTATTATCTTAAAACATGTAATGACAAGTTCATTCATGTGTGATTCCATACAAAATCCCCATGAGCTTCAAGCTAGGGATGTAGAACACTTGAACATGAGATCCTTGCCATCACATATTTGAGTTATTTTACTATTATTTTGTTTTATTTTCAAGTTATATTGTTATTGCTAATAATTTGTTTATATATTCATCATTCACATAACCATCATAGTGTTTATGCATTAATGGCTAGTATAGTAAACTAGATCTAGTTGTTTTAAGTTCATAAATGAATTAAACTTTTGTTTTATGTTCTTAAATAACTTGTAATAGCTTAATGATAGTAGAAAAGTATTAGAAAGCTCAAAATCTATTTTAGTTTCAATAAAAATCATTTTTGAAAATTCGGATAAAAAGGAAGCATATTTAGAAAAGTTATTTTTCAATTTCAAAATATGTATTTTTCATTTAAAATGAAGGGCTTAGGGAATAAATATCATAAATGAGTGATCTTGATGAGTAAAGTTTAGATCTACTAAGGAATATTTTCAAGACAAAGGCAAGTTTACGAAAGTTATATTTCAATCTCAAAAATAAGTTTTAAATTTGTAATAAAAGAAGCTTGAAACGTAAACACGCAGTTTCAACTTAAAAATAAGATTTTTATTAAAGAAATGGAAGTCTTAAGGGGTAGGTTTGATTAGGAAATGGTTTTTGAAAGACTAAATGATTTTTACAAAGAAAATAAACTCAAATGAATTTTTCAAAATTCGGATTTGAAAATAACCATTATTTAAACACCTATTTCCAAAAGCCAAAATGATGATTTTTATAAAAAAAAAAAAAAATGGAAGTCCTAGGGGATATATGTAATAAAGACCAAATTTTGACAAAGATAAGGAGGTATATCAAAATATAATCCTAGAATAAGGAATGATTTCCAAGAATAGATTTAAACAATGTTTTTATTCTCTAAAGCTTTGTAAAATTCGTAATTAGGAAAGCCACCTATTAAAACATCTATTTTCTAATCCCAAAATGAAGGTTGCTATTAATATAATGAAGGTGATGGCTGTATAGGTTATCAAGGTTGAGTTTTGATAAAAGCAAGTATGATTTTACAAGAAGAAAAACTATTTTTCTTAAGTCTCGTAAAATTCAAAGTTTTGCAAAGTAAAAGTTTTTCAAAAAGAATTCTTGGTACTATATGTATACATATAGATAGATCATCTCATAACCTTCATGACAATATCTTGTAGGTATTACATATATACATGATGCATTTGTAGAAACAAAGTTAGAAAAGTAATACCACATACTTCTTGTTGACATTATCTAAGTACATGAGAAATTAGAAATTTCCAACACTCATGAATCATGTATGGTATTGAGTTATATATGTATATAATAGAGTCTTACAAGATATAATGATAGCTAAGTATCTATCAAAGCTTTAATATGATGTTTGTTTTGAGGTTAGAAGTTGAATTGTGGAATGGGAAATTCGTGTAGTATTCTGTACCCTACTTTTCATGGACCAAACGGCTTCATTTGTTGAAAATAACTCTAGAAATAGATAGCTCTCGTCGAATAGGTAGAAATTGGTATATAATATGTGAAATTCCGAGTTAAAACGATCAAGTTATGGCCATTTTAAATTGGAATTTCCTCTTAGACGAATTTTGACGAACTTGATAGAATAGAATTTATAAGTACTCATTAGGGTTATTTCTTTTGATTAGGAGACTTAAGAGATGAGCTAGATCTTCCCAAGGACTATTACGATTAAGTGGATTTCTGCGCCATAACAATGTGAATTTTCCTCTTATTTTGTTACCTTGTTTATGCTTGTAGCTAGTTGCATTAGAATTATAGGAACAAGATAAAAACCGATATGAATGGGATGGGATAGATAATGAGACTTTGATATATGTATGCTAAAGAATATTAAAGCATATCGAAACTATGAATCGATTGGATAACTGCACTATTCATATTGTTTTGTTTATGTGTATGATATTGATTGGTCACTCTAAAGAATGTATGAATAATTGGACCTAAGAAAAAATAAATTGGTCATGCATCGCATCAGACAAGTTGCATTTGGTAGCATGTGTCACGCCCCAATGGATATCCTAAACGTGACAGTCCGCCACACTCAATATTAAATCTTAAGTATGACAGCCTTAGTCATTCCAAAAGCTTTTATATTAAGTGTAAGGCTTACTTTCATAATTTTAGAGGACCATATGTGGAATAATGTAGCTTAAGGAGATATAAAAACATATTAAGAAAAGAAGAATCACAATAATTATTTGTCCATGGCATAAACTTTACAAACTTAGGGACAACTCCCTAAATTACTAATCTATTATATACATATTAACATGCTAATGCTAAGCTATACTTTATTCAGATTTCTAATGTTCAAAAGGGATTACCTGCCCGCATGGTCCACGTGGCCTTAACCATAAGTATGGGAACTGCAAAAGATAGCTATCGGGGTATAAGCTAATAGGCTTAGTGAGAACTATTTCCATAAATAACTTCTTGTAACAAGATTCAAACAAGTTGATTTAATCAAACAAATGTAATGCATCAAACACGTGGGCAAACAATCATATAGCTTTCCGGGAACTATATGTTGAATGGATTTACGCCCTCCATTCGAGGTTTGGTGATACTTAAAACAAGTAGTCTTAATAATAGAAAATTTAAGCTTGCGAGCACTCATCGCTAAGCATTCATTAAAAACTTTTAAACTTGCGAGCACTCATCGCCAAGTATTCCGAATCTACTTGATTTGACCTTGCTTTCGAATCAATCGCCAAGCATTCCATTAAGCCGCCAAGCAATCGCTTTCGGATCTTCCGCCAAGTGTTGCTTTCAACATGAGCTTACTATCCTCCTCACCCAAGGATAATAACCCAACCATGCAATGTGCCTCACTTCGTGGTATGCATGAGTCCATTAATTTATAAAGTCATAACATAATTATTTTCAACTTTATGGCGATCAAGGAATTTCACACAAATCAACATTAAAACTAAAAGCAATCACTTAGAACAATTCGGGCTTCGATATTCTTAGAATTCTTTCAAGGAATTATTTTACATGCATATCGGTTTATCTTTTCCTAACTCTAGTACAACTAATTTACAAGCACAACAAGTGTAGCATTTAATGGAAATAAACTACGATGCCATTGTCGTCTATTCCTCTAAGCGGATGAGTCGTTCACACACTCCACTTAATCGTAATAGTTCTCGGGGTGAAGAAATCCTTCCTCAGGGTCACCTAACCAAAGAAAATACCCATAATGAGTTTTTCTTGAAGATTTTCTTGAATTTTGACAAAACAATGTCAAAGAACGTTAAAGTTCGTATAGAAGAATGTTCCAACTTAAAATGGCCATAACTTGGTCATTTTAACTCGAATCGCGCATATAATATACCGATTTCTATCTACTCGAAAAGATCTACCCATTTCTAAAATTATTTCCACAAACAAAGCCATATAGGCTTCGAAAAAGTGGCGACAAAATTCACCACGGATTTCCAAGTAAAAACAACTTTGGTTCAAGAAATCAAAATTTGTTTGATAAATACTAGTTATCTATATAGTTGAAAAATTCTCTTTTTATAACTATATAACTCATTAAGCATGCTCAAGTGTCTTGTTGTCCAACTTATTTTTCTTAGATAAAACAATGTCGGGTTGAAACTTTTCGGAAATTGTTTTTGTAAATTTCTTTGAAATGAATCTTGCTTTCTAAAAACGTTTTATGTTGGTTTTATTTATCTCTTTCCAAGTAACTTTTGAAAATAAAATTTTCTACTTTCTAAGTTACATTAATACTATATTTGAAGTTTTCTAGGAAATATGTTGTTCTTCATTTTTCTTGTGTAAATTCCTTGTTTACTTGTTTTGCAAAAATTTTCACTTGATATTTCTCATTTCTTTCTCATGTCTCCTATTTTCAAAAATAATTACCCATGCATGAAAATTTGGTTTCTTTATAAAAACAATGTGGAACAATGAAGGACTTTTTATAGAAAAACTAATTTTTAATCTTATTAACTTCTTCTTGTAACTTGAAAAGGAATAACTTTATTATTTTCAAACATAAATTTTCTTTGCCTATTTGTTTGCAAGGTTCTTTACTAAAAAAAATTTCCTTAGTCATCCATCTTATTTTCTTTCTTTATGAAAAGAGCCATTTTGTCAACAAATATATTTTCTTTTGAAAACAAGGTAGAGTAACAAAGATTTAAGTAGCTTTTTAAGTAAAAATAGTTTCTAAATTCATAGTGAATTCTTTTGGTAATTTGAAAATGAATGAATTTATTTTCGTTATCTTATATTTTTATGTTTCACATAAACTTATTCCTAAGTGACAAAAAGCCTTCTTTTATTTAATTATCTTTAGAAAATAAAACTTTTGGACAACAATCTAAATGAACATGATTATGAGAATAATAATAGATAAAATAACATAAAGCATAAATAGTAAAGTCAAGTATTGGAGTCTTAGCTTTTTCAAGGCTCCCGGGACTAAGAAATAAACTAGTCCCATAATGAAATAAAATGAAAGAAGAAAAGCTTGTTTTGACTTGATGAGGACAAGTCTAAGACTAGAGACTAGTCTTATTTCAACAAGGAATAAATAAATAAATTGCGATGGAAAAGTAAATAAATTGCTTTGCATGAAATAAATAAATTGCAAGTGAGCTTATATGCTCTAAAGAATATGTATAGATATATAAACAATAATAAATCAACATAAACATAAATGGATTGGCATGAACAAGAACAATACATGAACATAATGTAGTTTCCACAACTTTAGTATTTGGAAACTCACACTATGGTCATGTAAAGTTACATGACATGAAGAAGAAGAAAGAATTATAAAGGGGTTACCTAAAGAAGATTTTGATATGGTTATGTGGTTATGGGTTTTTGTTGTTGGTGGAAGTTGTTGTGGAATTATTTTGAGAGAGTTTTGAGATAGTAATTTGAGAGAGCTTTGAGAGGAAAATTTGAGAGAGTTTTGGTAAGAATTTGTGGGTAGTGAATGTGTGAAAGAAGTGAAAGAGGAGGGGGGTATTTATAGGAAAATTGGAGTGATTTTTGTGTGATTAAAATAAAAGAAAATTAAAACAAATTGAGGGAGAGAGAGAGGGGGTAGCGCCGGCCATTGGTAGAGGGGAGTGTGATTTATTTTTTTGACTTTTTGTT
Source organism: Combretum micranthum (assembly GCA_024138025.1). Classification (NCBI taxonomy): domain Eukaryota; kingdom Viridiplantae; phylum Streptophyta; class Magnoliopsida; order Myrtales; family Combretaceae; genus Combretum; species Combretum micranthum. The sequence goes on from JAMXBD010004101.1 coordinate 62,806, forward strand.
AAATAAAAGATGTAATTGTAAAGATGTGATATAAAGTTATGGGAAAGGTAAAAAGTTAAGATTATAGGTTATGTAGAGTGTAAGAGTAGGTGTAAGAAAAAGTAGAGATAAAAAAGAATAGTGTAGAATAGTAATGAATAGTGTAATGTAAAGTAGATATGACAATTAAAGTACCGGTAGTAAGAAAATACGCGTATAATAGCTATATCTGTTATTTTTACTTACCGAAAAATTACGAAATTGATATTTTTGGAAAACTTATATTTTTACGAGTCTAACGGTATATTCGGAATATTTTTACTATTCCGGGCTTCCGGACACGTTTTTCGAGAACTGTGTCCGATCGGGTTCGAAGGACACCCGAATTTGCGAAACTGAAACTTTTATAAAACCTATGGTTATTACGAACTATTTTAGCTAATTATCCCAACTTCGTTTTTCCGGCCAAAGAAAACGGCAATGCCGGATTTAGATGGATACGGTAAACTAGGGTTTTTTGACCTTTAGGGTTTCGTTTGACTTCGGTTAGGGTTTTATGCTAAACCATTCCGAAAATTTAGGGGTTTACAGCATGATACTCATATGCAGGTCGATTGGTATGGTTCGAGGACTCATTTGGAGAATGAGACCCGGTATCAAAGTTCATTCATAAGGAACTAAGGCACACCGAGGATGCATCCCATGTATGAGCCTAGCCGAGTTGAGTGCTATGAGCCTGGGGGGCTTAGAGACTAGTAGCAGGTCGTGTAGACTTTCAATACCATCGCTAACCTTAGATACGAAGGGTGTAAATCTGTTCTGTGTACGGGTTCTGGATACCCATACATGATTGTTTGCTCATGTGTTTGTTCATGCATAGCATATGGATGATTTATAACTTGCTTGTTATGGTACGAAATTAAGGAAACTCTCACTAAGCTAATGTAGCTTATACCCCAATAGATGTTTGAATAAACAGGTTGACGGGAGAATGCTACCTGGGGACCGAGATGGTTGGAGCCGAATATGCGTAAACCCCTAAATTTTCGGAATCAGTTTAGCACAAAACCCTAACCGGAAGTCAAACGGAACCCTAAAAGTCAACAAAACCCTAGTTTACCGTATCCATCTAAATCCGGCATTGCCATTTTCTTTGGCCCTGAAAAACGAAGTTGGGATAATTAGCTAAAATAGTTCGTAATAACCATAGGTTTTATAAAAGTTTCAGTTTCGTGAAATTCGGGTGTCCTTCGAACCCGATCGGACACAGTTCTCGAAAAACGTGTCCGGAAGCTCGGAATAGTAAAAATATTCCGAATACACCCTTAGACTCGTAAAAATATAAGCTTTCCAAAAATATCAGTTTCGTAATTTTTCGGTAAGTAAAAATAACAGATATAGCTATTATACGCGTATTTTCTTACTACCGGTACTTTAATTGTCATATCTACTTTACATTACACTATTCATTACTATTCTACACTATTCTTTTATCTCTACTTTTTCTTACACCTATTCTTACACTCTACATAACCTATAATCTTAACTTTTTACCTTTCCCATATAACTTTATATCACATCTACCTTACATATTACATCTTTTATTTTCCAAAAAGTCAAAAAAATAAAACAAACCCCCCTCATGCATGGCCGGCGCCCCCCCTTTCCATCTCCTCAATTTGTTTTAATTTTACTTTATTTTAATCACACAAAAATCACTCCTCAATTTCCTATAAATACCCCCCTCCTCTTTCACTTCTTTCACACCACTTCTACACTAAAATTACTCTCTCAAAATCTCTCAAGAATTTCTCTCCAAGAAGTTCTTCAAGAAGTCTCTTTAGCTCATCTCTTTAGGTAAAAGTTCCTCAAGAAGTCTCCATGTTCATCTACTTAGTATGAACTTAGTGTGTGTTTTCTAAAACCATGAAGGTTAAGAAAGCAACAATAGGTTCATACTTTGTTTTTGTTCATAATCATAATTCCTTTATGTTCATGTTTCTTTATATTCATTTATGTTTCTCTTATGTTCATTTATGTCTCTTTTATGTTCATAACTATCTACTATATCTATATAGCTATATATACTATTTAGAGCATATAAGCTCATGATCTTGCAATTTATTTACCTTTCATGCAATTTATTTACTTCAATGCATTTTATTTATTCCAAGTTGTTTTTAAGACTAGTCTCTAGTCTTAGACTTGTCCTCATCAAGTCAAAACAAGCTTTTCTTCTTTCATTTTATTTCATTATGGGACTAGTTTATTTCTTAGTCCCGGGAGCCTTGAAAAAGCTAAGACTCCAATACTTGACTTTATTATTATGCTTTATGTTATTTTTTTTATTATTCTCATAATCATGTTCATTTAGATTGTTGTCCAAAAGTTTTATTTAAAGATATTAAATAAAAGAATTTTGTCACTTAGAATAAGTTTATGTGAAACATAAAAATATAAGATAACAAAATAAACTCATTCATTTTCAAGTTACAAAAAGAATTCACTATGAATTTAGAAACTATTTTTACTTAAAAAGCTACTTAAATCTTTTACCACCTTGTTTTCAAAGAAAATATTTTTTTGACAAAAATGGTTCTTTTCAAAGAAAGAAAATAAGATGATACTAAGGAAATTTTTAAGTAAAGACCTTTGCAAATAGGCAAAGAAATTTATGGTTTGAAAATAATAAAGTTATTTCTTTTCAAATTACAAGAAGAAGTTAATAAGATTATAGAAATTAGTTTTTCTACAAAAAGTCCTTAATTGTTCCACATTGTTTTTATGAAGAAAACAAATTTTCATGCATGGATGATTATTTTTGAAAATGAGAAAAAGAATGAGAAATATCAAGTAAGGAATTTTTGCAAAACAAGTAAACAAAGGAATTTACACAAGAAAAATGAAGAATAACATATTTCCTAGAAAACTTCAAATATAGTATTAATGTAACTTAGAAAGTAGAAATTTTATTTTCAAAAGTTACTTGGAAAGAGATAAATAAAACCAACATAAAACGTTTTTTGAAAACAAAGAAAGCAAGGTATTCATTTCAAAGAAATTTACAAAAACAATTTCGAAAAGCTTCAACCCATTGTTTTACCTAAGAAAAATAATTGGACAACAAGACACTTGAGCATGCTTAAATATGAGTTATATAGTTATAAAAAGAGAATTTTTCAACTATATAGATAACTAAGTATTTATCAAACAAATTTTGATTTCTTGAACCAAAGTTGTTTTTACTTGAAAATCCGTGGTGAATTTTGTCACCTTTTCGGAGCCTATATGGCCTTGTTTGTTGAAATAATTTTGGAAATGGGTAGATCTTTTCGAGTAGGTAGAAATCGGTATATTATATGCGCGATTCCGAGTTAAAATGACCAAGTTATGGCCATTTTAAGTTGGAACATTCTTCTATACGAACTTTAACGTTCTTTGACATTGTTTTGTCAAAATTCAAGAAAATCATCAAGAAAAACTCATTGTGGGTATTTTCTTTGGCTAGGTGACCCCGAGGAAGGATTCCTTTACCACGAGAACTATTACGATTAAGTGGAGTGTGTGAACGACTCATCCGCTTAGAGGAATAGACGACAATGGCATCGTGAGTTTATTCCCCGTTATTTTTCATACTCTTGATTGTGCTTGTAAAATTAGTCGCACTAGAATTTAAGAAAAATCAAAAGGAAGTGTATGATAATATGTTGAAAGAATACTAAGTATATCGAAACTCGATTTGCTTGTAATAAAGTTGTATGTGGAGTAATATCTTGAAATGTTTGAAATTGATTGATCACTTGAAAGAAGTTAAATGTGACTACTAGACTTTAATTAAAGAAATTATTCATGCACTTCATATGTTGAGTCACATTGCATTCACTACTATACAATTGGTGGGACAAGTGTATAATAGTGGTGGTAGACATAACCGGTATATCATGTCAGTGGCGAGTAGGAGCCAGTAAAAACTACAAGTTTTTGATGGCTAGTAGGAGCCTGTAATAACTACAAGTTTTTGATGGCGTATAGGAGCCGGTAAGATCTATAAAAGTGTTTTTAAAAGTTGTGGCTGTAATTGGCCTGAATACCCAACCCCGAATGAAGGGCGTAATTCATTCAACATATGATTCCCGGAAAGTCATATGTCTTGTATGCTCACGTGGCTGTTGCATTTCATATGTTTGAATAATAAACTTGATTGATAATTTCTTCGAGTATGATTTTGGATTTACTCACTAAGCTTATTAGCTTATACCCCGATAGATATCTTTTGCAGTTTCCTTACTTATGGTTAAGGCCACGTGGACCATGCGGGCAGGTAATCCCTTTTGAACATTAGAAATCTGGATAAAGTGTAGCTCAGTATTAGCATGTTAATATGTATATAATAGATTAGTAATTCAGGGAATTGTTCCTAAGTATGTAAAGTCTTTGCCATGAACAAATATTATTGTGAATCCTCTTTTCTTAATGTGTTTTTATATCTCCTTAGGCTTCATAATTCCATGTATGGTCCTCTAAAGTTGTGAAGTACGCCTTACACTTAATATAAAAGCTTTTGGGAATGGCTAAGGTTGTCATACTTAAGCTTTAATATTGAGTGTGGCAGACTGTCACGTTTAGGGTACCCATTGGGGCGTGACAGTATGACTTTGGGATTCCAGCAGGAAGTGAGAATACTTGAAGATATTAGCTAGGTCTTGTGAATTGCTTTGTAATAGTTTTATGTAGTGAAATCTTTGATGAGTTATAATTTAAGTATAGTGAATTGTATTTTTTTACATTGTTACTCAAGTTGTATCAATATAAAATGTATCACTCCGATGTGTCTCCTCCATGTGTTAGACGCCTTGTACATAGTATGAAAGCCTTCGTGTGACTGAGGTGGTCATTCCTACGCTTTAATATTATGTATGGCGGACTGCCACTTTTAGGGTACCCTTCGGGGTGTGACAGTCTCTAAATTCTTACCATTTACTCTTCAATAATGATTTATCTCACATGCCTTCATATAGGTACTTTTACACTTAATAAGCCTACAACCGCATATTACCATGCCAACCGCCTATTAGGATTTTCTTTATACCTTCATTCCTTCTAATCAATTTTTTTCACCTCCAACTTCTGTTTACTAAACATCTTTAGTACAGCCATCTCATCTCATTAGCATTCCTTACTCTTCTCTTGTATTACCATCTATTTCGTTGTAGTTCTAATGATTTTACGTCATACTAACACTTGTCATATCAAAATTTACTGTAATTTACCTTGAATACTCCTCCACTACAATATTGGAATTTTTTCTCCATCGTTTACCAACAACATTTAAGAAGACATAATTATTTTCCCACTTCATATTATGCTTACTCCACTTTACCAGAGGAAAGGAAAGAAAAATATCATAATCACATAAATAAATAAATAAAAGATAAGATTGTCACGCTCTAAGTTAACATTTATAATAGTTATCACATGTTACACTAGATAGGTAATTTTACTTACTTATAGGATTACATTTACACTTTTTTTTATTGGTACTATCGTTAATGTTATTTATGACATTTTTTGGTCTTGACACTTTGTTTTACTTAATAATCATTTCCTCTCTCTATTATAATTGTTCTATCTTTAACTGATAAACTTTCACTCATTGTCAAGTTTATATATAATATATATATTATCGCTGTTTCCATTATTTAAATTTTGAAATTAAGAAATTTTTATCCTTTATCCCAACACATGTACATTCGTGAGAGGACTGATAAGTATCAACAGCAGATGAACCGACCAATATTAGATTCACATATGTCTCGACTCTTAAGACCGACTCAATATAACTTGACAAAACTAGAAAGAATAGGACACGAAGAGACTCGACACAGCAAGACAGAATAAACTAATACGTTGATCTTGAGAAGACAATAGGAATTCTAGAAAAACAATGAACTCATTAGTCCTAACTCAAGTGTTCATGGCCTTAGATCCTTAAATGTTATGTAATTATTGAATATTCAATTCTCTAATTTTATATATTTATATTTTATGTTTTCTTTTTGTTAATATTTTCAAGTCGTTAACACTATAAAAGTTGGGAGTGGTAGTTTTGTTTTGTTTTTTTTTTTTTTAAGTTTGCATCATTAAATTCAAATTATGGTTCTCATAAAACCTTTCTTGAGATTCACAATTGAGAATTAAATATTTTTTCAGATTTATAAATAAGAATTATTAAAGATTATTTATAGTCATTAAAGATTTATTGACTATCATTAAATATTTATATTTATTAACCATCATTGAATTTTTATTGATTTGTCATTAAAGATTTGTTGACTATCTTAAGTTTTTTTTCCTATTTTGACTTTCCTTCATGAAAGTTATGATTATTAACTCCTTCATATGTATATATGTGTATATATATATTCTCTTTAACTTATCTTACTAATCATTATTTTGTCGTTTATGTCATTAACTTATTGCATAAATATGTACATGTATTATGGCAGAAGTCTAAAAGGTCATATGTTTAGTAAGGGGTTGTGTGTGTCACTTTTCTCTATATCTTAGGGAGCACCGACAAAAAAAAAAAAAAATTCCAAGAAAAGATATATGAAATAATTATGAAATATAATAACAAATTAATATAATACTTATAAATTATAAGCTGAAAGGAAAGAAACAGTAAAGAAATCATAATTAGAAAGAAAAGAATCAATATAAAAAAAATAATTAGGAAGGTAAAATCTTTCATAAAGGGTAACAAATCTAAGAATCCCACAACTACAAGCAATCCTATGATATCGTGAGGTCCAAAACATCTTATAGGCTTTCTCTTTATATTCTAAACTGTTGCTCTTGTAAATCCACAAAGTTTTACGATTGGTTAAGCTTAAACCCTAATTAGAAGGTCAACCGGAAATCCTAAAGTCAACAAAACCCTAGTTAGATGCAAACGTTCAAGTCTGGCAATCTCATGTTCATAACACTAAGTGAGTAAGTGAGAGATTAGTATGAAGAATAGTCCGTAATAATATGAAAGCTTATAAATATCATATTAGTTAACCGCGATCGTTTTAAACCTGATCGGATACAATTTTCGAAAAGTGTATCCAAGGGTTTGGAATAGTAAAAATATCCTGAATATATCATTAGACTCGTAAAGATATAAGGTTTTCAAAAATGTCAATTTTATAATTTTTCGGTAACTAAAAACATCAGATATTGCAATTACACACTTATTTTCTTACTACCGGTACTTTATTTGTCATGTCTACTTCACATTACACTATTTATTACTATTCTACAATATTCTACACTATTTATCTATCTCTACTTTTTCTTACAATCTACTCTTACGACCATACACCTATTTCTTACAATTTTCATTTCCAATACAACTTCACATCTCTCATATCTTACTTTTCATTAACAAAAATACAAAAAAATAAATTTCTCTCTCTCTTTCTCTCATATTTGTGCCGGCCACTCCCCCCTCTCTCCTTAATTTGTTTCATTTTTTAATTATAATTAACACAAATTTCCTCCACTTTTTCCTTAATATACCTCCTCTTCCTTCCATTTCCTTCAGACCTTTGATACACTAAAAATTACTCTCCCAAAATCTCTCCAAAAGTTCTCTCAAGTTTTCTCTAGTTTCTACTTCTTATAGGTAATAGTTTAAAGCTTTCTATCTGTTCATTTACTTAGTATGAGCATACTGTGTGTTTTCTAAACCCATGGTGGTTAAGTAAGAAGCAACAATATGTTCATACTTTGTTTTTTTTTTCATGAAACTATTTTCCTTTATGTTGTTTTTATCTAATATACTATCTATGTGTAGTATTATATATCTTTTATAGCATATAAGCTCGTTTGTTATTGCAATTTATTTACTTTCCTTGCAATTTATTTATTTACCTTACAATTTATTTACTTTCAAGTTATTTTAAGGCTAGTCTTTCTAGTCTTAGACTTGTCCTCATCAAGTCAAAACAATTTTCTTTTTCTTTTGGGAAAAGTCTATTCTTAGTCCTAGGAAGTCTTGAAAAAGCTAAGGCTTCCAATGCTTGACAATTATTATAAAGCTTAATTATTTCTTATGTTCTTTATTATCTTATCTTATGATAATTTTTAGCTTTTATAAACTACATGATCATATTCATGCATGGCTAATAAGCTGTTGTCCAAATAGGAAAATGAATCTTTTTAACGAAAGAATAAAATGTGATCAAAGTTTTTCCAAAGACTTAGAAAAATATTTTCAAATAAATCTCTTTTAAAAGTTTATGCAGACTCATCATGAAATTTAAAACTATTAAATGAAGTTTCCTTAAAGTCTAAAGATATCTCCTTTTCAAATAAAGTCTTGATATATAATAATAACTTGGTACTATTTTTATTAACTTTCTAAACCAAAAGCTAAATAAGTTTTCAAGAAAAATCAATTTACAAGGAAAATGAATTTTTAAAGAATAAACTCACCAAGTACTACTAAGAAAAATTTTGGAAACTTTCTTTTCAAATCCTAAAAATAAATTTAGTAGATAACCTCAAAAGACCAAACTATATTTTCAACTCACTTTTGATAAACTTAAGAATCAAACTATAGTACATTAGATTTTAATCATCCAAAGATTTATAAGTTACTTCACCCACATAAAGTAAAGTCTAACAAATCCAAATTTCCAAAACAATAGAAAAGGTTGTTTTGAAAAAATATAAATAAGACAACACCTATAGCTTATGCATAAATTATGAGTTTTTGTACATAAGGAATTCTTTTCAAAATATACATATTTGAGTTTTACTTAAACAGCCTTAGTAAAGGAAAGATTGGAACTTTTGTTTTTTCAAGGATGGAATTTTCATATTAAATCTGTACCCTTCTAATCCGAGACCCAAACGACCTTTTATAGTAAAAGTAACCTTAGAAATGAATATATCTTTTCGAGTAGGTAGAAAACGACATATATATGCGCAATTCCAAGTTAAAATGAGCAAGTTATGGCCATTTTAAGTTGGAACTTCTTTCAAATCCGATTTTACTGCGAATTCAAGATAGATTTAGAATCTTCAAAATAGAAATTCAATGAAAGACTCATTTTGGCTATCATCTTGTCTAGGTGAAGAAGAAAATGATATCGGCTTCTCGAAAGATTACTTTGACTAGGAGCGATCATCATGGAGTGAGTTAATCCCTTACTAATTACATTTCCTTGTTTGTGCTTATAAGTAGTAGCACTAGAGACTAAGGAAAAAGATAGATGAATAAATGTTGTGTGATTTGGATTCATGATTAATTGATATAATTGTTGAATAAAAGCTAAGAATATCGAAAGGGAAATTGATAAATAATTTATGTTTTCTTGCAATGGTATGATGAATATTGTTTTGGTCACCGTTAACTTGAACTCGACGATAATTGAATAAACCTATATTGAAATTAATTCCTGCATAACATATTGTGAGTCACATTTATTTTTCACTACTATTTTTCGTGTGGGGAAACGAGTAAGAGCCAAAAAGTCTACATGCGCTTGTAAGAGCCGGAAAGTCTACAGGGCAAGTAGGAGCCGGTAAGTCTGCAAATATTGATGGTCATATGGGCCAGTAACCACCCAACCCCCGACATGGAGGGCGTAAAATCCATACTATACATGGTTTCCGTTAATCGTGTGTACTTTATTTGCTATTGTGATTGATGCATTCTCATATGATTGTTTAAATACTTGTTTATTTTATGGAAATGTTTTGAAAATGGGAGTTATCTCACTAGCTAGATTTGCTTATACCTCTATAGCTTTTTGTTATAGTATGATTACTTGTGGTTGGCCCCAAAAAGCCCCTTTTGTCAGGTATGAGCCAAAGCTACTAGAAATTTTTGGAAGAAGTTTATATATTTAGTTTTGGATGTAGACTTCTAAGAAAAATCTCTATAGTAAACTTATGATATATTCATATACGTTAAATATGGCTTAGATTGAGCAAGCTTTTAGAATGGGCGAATGCCCCTAAGAAGTTGTAAGAAACTTTTATCTCAATGATAATTACATGTTTACCTTTATAAGTTCTTACATGCTTTTATTATCTACTTAAACGTAATACCCCTTTGAGTCTCCTACTATCTTGGAAGCATGCCTTACATGTGATATTGAAGCTCCTACGTGACTGAGTTTGTCATTCAGTAGCTTTAATATTATGTGCGGCGGATTGCCATGTTTAGGGTATCCCCCGGGGCGTGACAGTTTAAGTTGGTATCAAAGAGCAAGTTTTAGGATAAAAGATAGTAGAAATAGACATTAAGATAGATGATAAGAAGCCAAAACCTGAGCTTAAGGTTTGATCATATTTTTGTCCTATTTGATTGCTAACCCTCCTTGGAGTAAAGGAAAAAGCTCGAAATTTGCTTAAGGACCCAGATGAGACTTTTGTGAACTATTGTCTTAGGTTGAGAGTCCTATGTGAGGAATTCACACTTGTAGGAAGACCTCGAACCGCCAGGGAAATGTTTAAGCTATGAAAAAAGAGTTTGAAAGATTCCATGTGGAGAAATCTGCCTAAAGAGTTGAGATTTGATGCCCTTAGGAGACAAAGGTGGAGTGATGTGGAAGTAATTTATGTAATTGAGAGGATGATGGTCTTCATGTATAAAGAAGCTATGTTGCAAGAAATGACCTTTATCCTAAAGAATGAAGGAACCCAAAGGATCCTAGACTTTCGAACATGGAACGAGTTGGGACCCCTCTATATATATCGCATGACGAACTAGCAGACCACAGTGACTGGCTGAAAGCTGATGCAGAAGACGTTTCTACTGGTATTGCCGCCTATAAACTTATCTTTCCAATGCTACCGGAATGCAGTACCCAACCAAACTCCATCAGAATGCAACTGGATGTAACCCTGGACGAGGACTTCATTATGGGAGATGCCCAAGAGAATGAGGGAAATGGAGAAACCGAAGGAGATCCCGAAGAAGACCAAGACAAGGACCCAAAACCTGAGAAAACTCCGTCTGCATTTCTTTGGGAGGATAGTCCCTTAATTCCCAGCCTAGTACCTCCTTGTGGGTTAAGCCAAGATGTTCTCATGGAGACTATTACAAGAAACAACCCTATGATGATCTCCGACTCCGAAGAAGAAGGAAGGAGAAACAATCAGTGCTGGAGGAACGTCTATGAACCAAGTGAATTCTTAAGGAGCAGGTCTCGAACCCCTACCACAGTAGGAGCACCAGAAGGAGAAAATCAAGGAGATCAAGAAGCGACCAATGACCCTACTTAAGGAAATAGGAATTCTGCGCAAGAAGATGGATGGCCATTTCAGGCTGAAATCACATCAAGGTACAAAGGAAAGAGAATGACAGTAAGCCAATATCTGCAACAATTTGTCAAAAGCACAAGAGTTCCACTAGCCAAAGCATGAATTGTGCACCATCACCATCAAGAAGGAAAAGTTGAGGAAAGAAGTATAGAAGAAATTAAGCGCCTCCCGATGAATCCAACAGCTTTTTTCCTAGGATTAGGATAGGCATAAACTTATCTATGATGCGTGAATATTTTTTGATGAATATGTTTTAAATTTCATTTCCTATTTCTATGTTCTTTCTTTTGCTGAAATTGGCTTTAACCCTCTTAGTTATGTAAGGGTTATCACCCTCTTTTGATTAAGAAATGAAAAGTTTCATGTGTTTGGTTTAATGATTTTTTATTTGATTACCTTGAAAATTTTCCGTGTAAATTCCGGTATTTCTGATCTTTTCCCCTTGCAAAGATTTAAGAATTCTAAAACTTAGATTAATTAATAGACAAGGTAGGAGAGGTAGGAGATGAGAATGTCGTGCATCCAATCACCCTCCAACTAAGTCGGAAAACCCACAAGTAGGCTAACCAGTAGCCCCACTTAATCAACAAGCGAATGTCCTACCAAATGAACAAGGTGATGTTTGGGTAGTTATTAACAAATTAACAAGATTGGTCAAAAACTTCATGTAACACATGCAAAAATGTGCCGCTACCAGCTACTAATGCACCTGAAGCAACAGTAGAAGCATCAGCACCACCAGAAGTTGAATCCCAAACTGCCCCCTTACCAGCACTACGGCCACCTTGACCTTATCAAAGTTCCTTACCAGACTTCATCAAAAGTAATCGATACTTTGATGGGAGTTTTGGAAAACTTGATCAAGAAGAAGATTGGTTAGCGCAACTAGAAAGATCATTTGTTGCTTACGAAGTACCTCATCACCTCCGCTTGGACTATAACACTTATATGCTGAGATTCAATGCAAGAGTGTGGTGGGAATCGAGGAGTAGAGAGTTACTACCAACTGTGACTTGGGCAACCTTTAGAAGGGAATTCTTGGAGAATTATTTTCCTGGAAGTTTGAGAGTGCAGTACAGTGGAGACTTCCTGTATATATCCTAAAAAGGAAGAACGATCGAACAATATGAGACGAATGCAGTCGATTACTCCAGTATGCACAAGACTCTTTCAAACATAGTGAAGAATTAAAAAGGCAGGTCTTTCTAAGTGGCCTGGATGAGGACTTGAGGATGCGACTGGAAGAGTTGGATTTGAGGACCCTTCGGGAATTGGTTGAAAGAGCTCGCATTATAGAAGGAGCTAAGAAGAGAAAGAGTAAAGTGTCAAAGAAGAGAACCTTTGTGTTTAGGAAGAGGACTCAGGATAGTTATGGTCCTAACTTCTAAAATAAGAAATGTAAGTCTTTCAACAGCTATAAAGGGAGTGTTAGTGGCAAAAGGGAAGCATCGAAGGTCAAGGTATCATGTTAGAAGTGTAAAGAAGAGCATTACCTAAAGAGATGCCCCTTGCTCCAACACAAATGTTATTTCTATGGAGACCCTAGCCACAAGATTAATGATTGCCCGAAGAAGGCTTCCACCATCTACTTTGTATGCAAGCAAACTGGGCACTTTGTCAATGAATGCCCGCAGAGGAAGAATGCCCCAACTAGACTGCTTGGTACAACTGAAGGAGCTGCATCGACAAAAAGTGGAAGTGGAGGAAATAACCCAAGTCGTTCCGAAGTAGCTGTACATGGAATGAGGATTTACAACTTGGAAGGGCAGTGGGTATGTGAAGAATCAGATGATGAAGGAGCTGAGATAGCAGCCTTGGATGGACATTGTGACCCCGACTTTGGTCTGGTGATAGGTTAGATTCAGAAACTCCTTTACCTTTATGATGCAAGTTCTTAGGTTTCATTACATTCGGTTATTAACTAGAAAGTATAAGGTTCTATATAAATCGATAGTTTAAGTGTGCAAGATTCGTGATTAGTATAAAATTCGAGTGTAGGTTACATACACGTAGCTAGTAAAACTGCTTATGCTTTGTTTGACACCAGAGCTACGCATTTCTTTATTACCGCTAGTCTAGCTACACGAATCGGCTTACCCATAGATACCATCACTACCAGTTTTTGAGTTAATACCCCCATCGGAGGCATTGTGTCAAAAAGAAATGCTTAAGGACTGTCCTATGGAGATACAAGGCTGCTACATAAGTGTGACCTAATAATATTAGAAATGAGCAAATATGAGGTGATCTTAAGAATGAGTTACTTGACGTCCGTTAAAGCTTTAGTAGACTGTAGACAAAAATAAGTGAAATTTAAGAATCAAGATGGGAATGAGATAGTATTCAAGGGAGAATCCACAGTAAGGTTGAATTCATTTGAGTTATTAATGGATGATGAAGAGATCAACTTGAGTAACGTAGACATAGAGGAGAAAGAAGGAGAGAAACCTGAGTTGGAAACTATACCCGTGATTAAGAATTTTCGGATGTATTTCTTGATGGATTACCTGGATTACCACCTAAGAGGGAAATCGATTTTGAAATTGACTTAATGGTGAAACGGAGCCGATATCAAAAGCACCCTATCGGATGGCACCAGTCGAGCTAAAGGAGCTAAAAACTTAGTTGCAAGACTTACTAAACCAAGGTTTCATTCGACCAAGTGTATTACCCTAGGGAGCACCAATTTTGTTCGTGAAAAAGAAGGATGGTTCTATACGCCTGTGCATTGATTATTGGGAACTCAATAAGGTCACTATCAAGAATAAGTATCTACTTCCAAGGATAGATGATCTTTTTGACCAACTTCAAGGAGCTAGTGTCTTCTCACGAATTAATCTACAATCAAGATATCGCTAGTTAAGGATCAAGCCAGAGGATGTACCCAAGACGGCTTTTCGAACCCGCTATGGACATTACGAGCTCCTGGTAATGCCTGTCATGCCCCAAAGAGTACCCAAAATGCGACAGTCCACCACACTTGATATTTAAACTTAAGTATGACGACCTTAATCATCCCCTAAGTTTACATACCGGGTGTAAGGTGTACTTGCACAATTTTTAGGATCACACTTTGAATCGAATAGTCTTAAGAAGGCATACAATAGCATTAAGAATAGAAATCACAACAAGATAAGTTAAATCTTTACAAAAGTCAAGGGGGAATACCCCCGCCAAAATAATAGGAGTCTATCCTGTCTAAATCCATCTTACAAACATTAAAGATTATGTTAAAGAGATTTTCCTAGAAGTCCACGCCTATAGCTATGTCCCGACTTCTTCAAAAGCTCCTTAATCCAAAAGATAAACCTGTGAAAAGTGTTCTCTTGGAACAACCCAAATATGGGAACACTGCAACAAAAACTATAGGGGTATAAGCTACAGGCTTAGTGAAATTCATTTCCAAATATTTAATACTCAACAGTAGTATATAACAGACAAGTTATTAACAACCATATGAAATGCACAAGCACGTAAGCATACAAGCATATGACTTTTCGGGAGCCATATGTGAATGGATTTTCGCCCTCCATTCGATGTTAGGATAGTCCATAAGTTATGCAACCATAATTCCAATCTTGAGTGGGATGGTCCATAAGTCATGTAACCATAATCCTGATCTCTTTCTCTTAGTTATACAACCTCTGTTGTTTCATTGTGGTAGTTTTAAGTGCCTACCCCACTTCTATTAACTTAGGCGATCTCACATCCTTAATGTTAACACAGACCCCCTCGCCATCCGCTAATATACTTTTGTCCCACCAAAGGTATATTAGCCAATACAATGTGACTCACTACGTGATATGCATGTACATTTATTCATTAATCATGGCATGTTAATTTTGTAGATTAAATGCGATCATAGAGAATTTCAAACAATTTAAGTCTATACTAGCTCATACAATGATTTTTACAACAAGTCTCGTCTCGATATACTTATCATTCATTCAACCAAGATTATATTACAACTCATCATAATTTTATCTTTTCCTAATTCTAATGCCACTACCTTTACAAGCACATACATGAGCAGAACTATTTAATAAATGAACTCACTCGGCTATGGAGAGAAATCCGCTAGTTGTAGTAGTCTTCGGAGAGTGGAAATCTGTCCTCCAAATCACCTAAGTACAAGGAGTACCCTCAATGAGTATTTCTCATAAAGTTCTAATAAACTTAACCATTTTATTTACTAAGTACGTCAATTTTTGCCTAAGTTGAAGTCCTAACTTAAAATGGTCATATCTAACTCATTTTAACTCGAAATTGCACATATTATGTATCGATTTCTATCTACTTTGAAAGATATATCCATTTCCCAAGTTAAATCAAACATCCAAGGTCATTTGAGGGTCGAAAAGCTACTATACAACAAGGTTATGAAAATTCCAGTTTTGAGTTATTATTGAAAATTGTTACTTTTGTCCCGTTTAACTTTTTAGATTAACTTATATTGGTTCTACACTTGTAAAGAGAACTTCTATACAAAGATAAAAGATTAAATACTTATATGATCCTAATGATATTGTCCAAATGAAAATTCCAAGAATCTACTTTTGTAAAAACCAAAATTTTGAGTTGAAACTCATTTTCTTGTTTTGAGAAAAATCCTTTGCTAAAACTAACATGACTTAATGAAAATAATTTTCTTATGTCACCCATTATCAAAGCATTCCATTTGCCACATAAAACTCTTCTTTTGAAGTCTAAAATAAGGTTTTCAAAATTCATCTCTTCCTAAATCCGAATTTCTTCCTTGCGTTTTAGAATGAAAATAAGACCTAGATTTGTCTTTTACAAAACTCTCTATTTTAGAAATACCTTTTAGGAAAACTCATCTAAACTTATGAAAATCCAATCCTTAGAATATCTATACCAAGAGCACTTTATATTTTTGTCTAAATCTTTATTTTGAGGTTAGATAATAAGTTTTAAAAATGGGTCTTGGCTTAGATCTAAATTTTCAAAAATTATTTTTGAACATATTTTGATAAAATCCATCAAGACTTATGAAAAATCATTCTTTACATATCCTATCTTAAGAGCCTTCCATTTCTTAAATAAAATCTTCATTTTTGAGTTGTAAAACATGTTTTTAAACCATGTCTTGGCCTAAATCCGAAAATAAGATTTTTATTTTTGAAAGTAACTTTTGAAAATCACCTTTGATTCTTGTAAAAAAAATTGTTGATGATATACATCCGCTAAACCTACATTTTTTTAACTAAAACTTCCATTTTGAGACTTGGAAGAGGGTTTTTAAATATAGGTCTTGCCTAGATACGAATTTCACTATTTTTATTCAAGTTTAAATCTAAGATCTACACATAATATGAGCATAAATATAAAAGAAATACATGGTAGTAAGTTCTAAACCTATAGATCTAAACATAAACATAACCAAAGCTTCATAAAAATTAGATCTACAAAGTATAATACAAATATCAAGATAATAAGTCTTAACGACAACCAATATAGCAATATCAATATAGATTATAAACAAAAGGAGTGTTTCAAAGTTTTGGCATCATCATCTCTAGCCTTTAGGCATTATAGAGAGTCCTTTGATGCACAAAACCACCATATAATTAACCTATAGCATCTATGGAAGCTTAAGAAGAAAGATTACTCAAAGAATCTTCAAGAATGGAATGTGGAAGCAAGAATTTGAAATGGGGGCATCTTAGTTTCCTTGCAAGAACAAGGCTAAGAAAGAGTTAAAGAGTAAATGATACAGGGTTGTAAAGAAGGAAATGGTGTAAATAAGAGGCTTTAAATAGAGAGAGAGGAGTGTATTAATATGTGTTAAATAATTGAAAGAAAAAAAAAATGGCAGAAAAATGGGGGGCTGGACGTGATTTCAATAGGGAAAGATAGAGGAGTGTAGTTGGTTTGTAACTTAATTTTGAAAGTGTAACTTGTGTTACTTCATGTGCTAACTAAAAGAGACTTTAATTCATTAAATAAATCATTAAAATAAAAGAAAAGTGGTTGTGTTTTAGGGGTGTGGTGGGTTGTCTATGCATGGGAAATGGAGTGTAGAATGAGTGAAAAAAAACTTGATTAATATGTAGAAGTGACAATTGAAGTGTACTTAAAGTATGGGTTGAAAAGTGCTTTTTATTAAGAAAAAATATAAAATAAAATTAAGGAAAATATTTTTAAATGAGTGGCAGAATTTTAATAAATAAAATTAAATAATTAATTGAATTATTTTAGTATTTCTACAAATATATTACCGGTACGGTCAAAATAAGGTTATATAAGCTATAAATGATATTTTTAGATTGCGAAAAATTTTGAACCCGATATTTTTGAAATCCTTATGAAAATACGAGTCTAGAAATATTAAAGATATATTTTTAATTTTTCGAGCCTCGGGACACGCTGTCCAAAACCAGTATCCAATCGGGTTTGAAATAAGCCGAAAATAATCCAATATGATATTTTTAAGAAATCAAATATTATTACTAATTATTCTACACACTTTACTTAATTTTTGACTTCTCGATTTACGAACATGGAATTTCCGGATCTAAACTATAGGTTTTAACTTGAGATCTATTGACTTAAGGTTTCGATTGACTTCCGACTTAGGTTAAGGCTTAGGATTACTCTAAAAATTAAGGGTTTACAATGGCTTTCGGTTTTTAACCAATGCACTAGCAGCTTTTATGGATCATAAACCAAGTGTACAAACCTTTGTTGGATAAGTGTGTGATAATCTTTATAGATGATATTCTGATCTACTCTAAGACACGGGAACAAAATGAAGAACATTTGAGAATGGCATTACAAACCCTACGTGAGCATAAGTTATATGCCAAGCTATCTAAGTGTGACTTTTGATTAGATAGGATATCTTTCCTAGGACATGTCATATATGGAGAAGGTATATCGATGGACCTCGAGAAAATCAAAGTAGTGATGGAATGGAGGCAACCTAAGACTGTCACAGAAGTGAGAAGTTTTCTAAGATTGGCTAGATATTATAGGAAGTTTGTGAAGAACTTTTCTACCATAGCCAAATCTCTAACATAGTTGACTCAAAAGGATGAAAAGTTCATTTGGACTAATAAGAGACAACAAGGTTTTCATGACCTCAAGAAAAGACTTGTCTCCACCCCAATTTTAGTGCTACCAGACCCCAAGAAACCTTATATGATATATAGCGATGCTTATAGAAATGGCCTCGGGTGTGTGTTGATGCAGGATGGAAAGGTGATTGCATATGTGTCACGCCCCGAAGGGTACCCTAAACGTGGCAGCCCGCCACATATAATATCAAGGCTTAAGAATGGCTACTTTAGTCACGCGAAAGCCTTAGTATTATATGTAAGGCGTCTAACACGGTAATAGGAGACGCTTTTGGGAAACATAGTTTAAGCAAGTAAAGATAAACATACAAGAATCCATAATAAAGTATATCATATCATTAATAATCAAAGGTCTGTTACATAACTTTTTAGGGGCATACCCCCACTAATCCCATGGATCGTGATAAACTTTATAACATCCAAAATACTACATTAAAGATTTCAAAGGAATTCTAATCTAAGTCTTCGAGTAGATTTCCTCCAAAAGCTTCAATATATAAAACTTACACGGATACGAGAAGACCTCGAGCACAAAAATAGGTGTTCCTGAGAATACAAGTATCTATAGAGGTGTAAGCTTATGGGCTTAGTGAATAAATCCCAAAATTCATACTCGTAGAAAATTATCAATCAAGTTTATTATTCAAACATATGAAATGCAACAACCACGTGAGCATACAAGACATATGACTTTCCGGGAATCATATGTTGAATGAATTACGCCCTTCATTCGGGGTTGGGTATTCAGGCCAATTACAGCCACAACTTTTAAAAAACATTTTTATAGATCTTACCGGCTCCTATACGCCATCAAAAACTTGTAGTTATTACAGGCTCCTACTAGCCACCAATTTAAGTAGTTTTTACTGGCTCCTACTCGCCACTGACATGATATACCGGTTATGTCTACCACACTATTATACACTTGTCCCACCAATTGTATAGTAGTGAATGCAATGTGACTCAACATATGAAGTGCATGAATAATTTCTTTAATTAAAGTCTAGTAGTACATTTAACTTCTTTCAAGTGATCAATCAATTTCAAACATTTCAAGATATTATCACATACAACTTTATTACAACAAATCGAGTTTCGATACTTAGTATTCTTTCAACATATTATCATACACTTCCTTTTGATTTTGCCTAAATTCTAGTGCAACTAATTTTACAAGCATACTTGAGAGTATGAGAAAATTAACGGGAAGTAAACTCACTCGGCCATGACGACACCTTTCTTGAAATGGATGAGTCGTTTGGAATTTCCACTTAATCATAGTAATCATCGAGATACGAACAATCTTCCTCGTGATTATCTAATCAAGAAGAATACCCAAAATGAGTATTTCATGAAATTCTACTCTTGAAGATTCTAAATTTTCCTTAAAATCGTAGTAAAATCGTATAAGGGGAAATTCCAACTTAAAATGGCCATAACTTGCTCATTTTAACTCGAATTTCGCGTATAATATATCGTTTTCTACCTACTCGAAAAGATCTACGCATTTCTAAGCTTATTTCCATAAAACTAAGTCGTTTGGGTTTGAAAAGGTAGCGACCAGATTTGCCACGAATTTGCAAACACTTGTTTTCCTTCTTGTAAACAAAGCTCATTTGAAAAGATAAATATTTCAATTATTTTGTAAACTTTTGAAAGGTATATATATATTTGTAATGACTCATAACAAATGTATGAAGTAAATGAAGTTGTCTCAACTTATAAAAAGTAAGGTTTAAAAGACTTTGAACTTGAGATTCTATTAATATTTATTTTACTTTTGAAAGATCTTGAGTTATTGAGATGAATATTCTTTTTCTAATTTTAATCTTTCTTTAAATTCTTAAGGTGTGGTTTTATTTTCAAAACTTGGATTCAAAAAGTAATAAAATGACAATTTTTGTTTCTTGTAATGATTCCAAAAGAATATTTCTTGATGAAAGATAAGTTTTCATAAAACCTTTTGTTTATGTAAGAAAAATCATTTCCAAGCATGTTCATGAGTTTTTAGGAAATCTATTTCCTATTCTTATTTAATAAGAACCTTTAGTTTTAGAAAGACACTCTCTATTTTTGTTGAGACAAAAACATTATGTTCATGCATGAATATGAATCATAACTATAGAAATATAAAGGAACATAATAACTTGAAAGCTTAAGTATAAGTAAATCAAGTATTGGGACCTTAGCTTCATCAAGGTACCCCGGAACTAAGAAAAGACTAGTTCCGAAAAAGGAAAAGAATTGTTTTGACTTGATGAGGACAAGTCTAAGACTAGAATGACTAGTCTTAAAATCAACTTGAAATTAAATAAATTGCATGAAAGATAAATAAATTGTAAGACAATGAGCTTATATGCTCTAAATAATATATATAGTTATATAGATATATTAGATAGTAAAGAACATAAAGAAACATAAATGAACATAGAGGATTTATGTTTATGAACAAAAAAAAGCATGAACCTAATGTTGCTTTCTTAACCTTCATGGTTTTAGAAAACACACACTAAGCTCATACTAAGTAGATGAACATGAAGAATTCTTGAGAAATTTCTTACCTAAAGGAAGCTTAAACTAAGGAGACTTCTTGAAAGAATTCTTGAGAGAAATTGGAGAGAAATTTTTGTAGAGTAACTTTAGAGAAGAAGAGGTGTGAAAGAAGTGAAGGTATGAAGGGGTATTTATAGGAAAATGTGGGAGATAATTTGTGTTAATTAAATAAATGAAAACAAAATAAATGGATGCATGAATGGGGGTGGCCGGCGCTATTCTTGAGCATGGGGAAGACCAAAATTTATTTTTTTGTTATTTTGTTAATTAAAAGTAAGAAATGAGAGATGTGAAATTGTATTGGAAATGAAAAAGTGTAAGAGATAGGTGTATGGTTTGTAAGAGTAGGTTGTAAGAAAAAGTAGAGATAGATGAATAGTGTAGAATAGTAGAAAATAGTGTAATGTAAAAGTAGACATGACAATTTAATACCGGTAGTAAGAAAATACGCGTATAAAAGTGATATCTGATATTTTTAGCTACGAAAAATTACGAAATTGATATTTTTGGAAATCTATATTTTTACGAGTCTAACGGTATTTGAGTATTTTTCCTATTCCGGGCTTCCGGACACATTTTCAAGAACTATATCCGATCGGGTTTAAAGGACACTCGAATTTTGAAAAACTGATATTTTTATAAAACCTATAGCTATTACGAACTATTACAACTAATTTTCCCAACTTCGTTTTCTAGGGCTTGAGAAAACGGCAATGCCGGACTTAAGCGGTTACGGTAAAACTAGGGTTTGGTTGACTCTAGGAAATCCGGTTGACTTCCGATAGGGTTTAAACCATAATTCGGATCCAAAAATTCGGGGATTTACAACATGTCAAATAACTCAGGCCTCATG